>VYZS01056192.1:0-22806 GCA_013400695.1 Neodrepanis coruscans
AATTCCATTTAAGCATAAGAAAAGTGGCTTTTTGGTGATGGTGGCCAAACTTTGTAATACAGGTTTTGTTCTTCTGTCTTCAGAGATGTTCAGGAGATGATCGGACAAGACTGGTAAACTTTCTCTAGCTGTCTCTGTTTTGAGCAGGAGATTGATGTAGGCAATCTCCAGAGGTCCTGTCTGGTGTCAACCGTGCTCTGATTTCACATTTTTCATCATGAGAACACTCTCTGTTGTAGCTGGAGATACTTATGTATACCTAGATGTCTCTGCTTTGGAACTGCTCAGCATAGTCTCAGCAGAGTTGGGCACAATATAAGAAATTGGCCTGACAAAAAACGATTAGCAAAATTTTAGCGTTTATTCCAAATTATAGTAAACCTGATCTGAAAGAACACTGACATTTTTGGGGAAACAGATCAAACTGCCCAATGCTATCAGGACCAAGGCTATTTTTCTGTAGAAGCCAATTTTGTCAATGAGGATCAGGAATTCAGGGCTGTAGGACAAAGAGGCTAATGGCAGGAGTGGCAATCACCAGGATTGTTTCTTTGTTTCCTTTGAGTCTTGAGAGTTTGTCTGATGTGTAGTGAAGTGATGAAATTAGCACTCTGACTGCATCCTGCCTGTGATGGTGGTGCAGAAAGGGTTACAATGAAGTAAGTACAGATTTGAGCACAGTGGCAAAAAGCCTGACCCTGACCCAAGTCCCCAGCCTGGGCTCCATTTCTCAGTAGCTTGATCCTAGTTGCAGCTGAATTTCTTAAATCAGTGAATAAACAGACCTGGCAAAGACTATCCCCAGGGGATCTGAAAAGGGATCTGCTTGTCCCCATCATCCCCTGGAGCAGCTGTTGGGAGAGGCTGAATGGAACGGAGCTGCGTGCAAACATGCTGGCCCCTTGCACGCGCAGCCACTGGCTGCAAGAGGGCTGGCCAGGTGCCCAGCACTATAAAGGGCAGCACTTCAGCTAATGTAGGCATAAGGTATAGGATGGATCTGGTGTCATCCCCAGGGAAGCATCAGGTGGCTCCAAAGGGGAGGGAAAGACGTGGTACTTCACTCCTCTATTGGATGGAATGAGGAGATAAATTGGGTAATTACAGACCTCACCACACTATGTGAGTTCTGGCTGCAGTGACCCAAAGAAGTGTGAATCCAAGCCCCAGTTCTCTAATGCCTGCAGCATAGTGCACATGCAAGCTGGGAATATGGATCCCCTGGCGTTTGGTGGGATGTGTGGTCTCTGTTTCCAGATCCTGTTGTGCACCTCACTATGGCTTCTTCTCCCTTCTATGCACTGTACAATCCACACATGGCTCCTCCGTAGCTACACTCAGCAGTGACATGGGGACTGTGGTGCAGATTGGAGACTGCAGGGTATAAGGAAGGTATGGGACAGCACTTGGCTGTTGCAGGGGCAGGGTGATGGGTTGAGCCTGGATCTGTTAACTGGACAGATACCTTGATTGTAGCTCTTATCCCAGGTAGGAAGCATTGGTAGGAAGAAGTGAAAGTGGAAGCTGTTTACTAGACAGAGATGTGAAAATACAGGCGGATTTGAAAGTGATGGCACAAGTTATGGTAATGGTTAAACAGTGCCCCAGATGAGTTGTCTCAGAATTAAAATACTGATTGTTAAAGAGACCCTGTAGGCAAATTATTTGGGCTAAACACAAGTCAGCAGTGTCCCCAGCACATAGATCGTGTTGTGATGCTGGCTGGACTCGGGACATAAAAGGATTAGGTTAGATTGTGGGGTCAAAGTCATCTCCTCTTTCTCCTCTATTGAATGCTGACCCAGTGACCAAAGGCAGGGCAGAGGCCCATCTTTCAGGACTTCATAAGTTAAGCTTCTGGCATAATTTCTAGAAGCTTGCAGTATATAATCTTCCTTTTGCCTTGTTAATTCCAACTCTATTACTTTCATACCTTCCCACTTAACCCCCCTTAAGTATAATTACTAGGATTGTGACTGAAGTTTCTTGGGAAATGTAGTGTTCCCCAGCATTCCTTGGTAGCCTTCTCTCCTGACCAAGACCACATGCTGACGGTCCTGTGTAATGCTTCTCACTCTGCACACAGATACTAGGTATTGAGACTGCAAAAGGACAAAGAACCACTTACCAAAAATGAGTGGAGGAAAGCATCTCAGGCCAGGAAATATGATAGGGTAGGTGTAGGACTGCATGGTGCCTGTGCCTGCCTTCTCCACTAGTGCTTGTGCTTGAGTTTTGACTTTCACTTCAAAGACAAAGCAAGCAAGAGCTTTGGTAAAAGCCATAAAATACAACCCTGTTGTGAGCATCTCTCCTTCTGCGCACAGGGATGGAAAGACAAAGTAGCTGGGGAATAAAGATGGTAGGAATCTGTTACCTTTCATTCTTACTCATGTAGGGGCATGTTGGCAATAACTGCAACCCAGATGATGTCTTCTAGAGATGCCTGTAGCTAAAAAGCCATGAGAAGTCATAAAATGCCATTGTCATGCCAAAGAATTGCAGGATTGAAGGTGACTGGATCAGAGGTTACCTGGCACCTGACTGGGAAGCATGCAATGGCTCATGGAGTTTCAGCTGTTAGCCTTTTTTTACCTCTATCCTGCATCACTTGGTGGAGATACACAAACCAGAGGGAAATGCCTTAGAGAGATGAAAGGAACTGCCTTGGTGTTTTCCACATCCTGTAGCTTGGGTTACACAGTACTTTGCTACCTATACTATAATTTTAGTTCCCTATCATGGGATGGGGTCTGGAGAGGAGAACAAAAAAACCTGTTTCTCCTTTGTTTCATTGGCTTGGACTGGTGATGGGGGCAGGGCGAGACCCGGCACCAGGCCATGCCCAATTCGGCTCTCTGGGTTTGGAGGGCAGAGGGGGTTCTGGGCAGACCTGCCCTGCCTGGTACTGGCCAGAGAGGAGCAGTACAGCCCCAGCTGTGCCCCAGAGATGGCAGGAAGGCATCTTCTCTCACTTCAGCAGTGCCCATTGGCTGGGCCAGGGATGGGCTCTTGCGTCCCTTTTCCTCAATCCTCCTGGTTGGAAGACACTGGTAAAAAGGGGCAGGAACTTCCCAATTCCACAGAGAACCTTGTGAAAGAGAAACTCAGACTATGAAAAGATCTACAGAGCCAGCATTTAGGCTGTGTGACATCGGCACGTGGCAGGGAAGGAACCCCTCCACAGTGCTGCTTGGAAAGGGACCCCAGTGCAATCCTGCAGCCCCTGCCTGCTCCTGCTGGCCTCTGACATCGTCCGTTCACCATTTCCAGCCATGGGGACCTACTGGGAAGGACACCTCAGATGCCGCCACTGCCTGGCTCACTGTGTGCCCTGCACCAGAGCTCCCGGTTTGTGTGCATCCCTCTCTAACACACTTCCCTGTGCTTGGGTGTCCCCAGTCCCTCTCGACCCCCAGATTGGGTGCTGAGGGCCACCTTGCACCACAGAAGGTTCTTCTTGGGTTCAGCCACCACCATCTTGTTTGCACGTGCCCGGCTCCCCTCTGGGTGCTCCCCCTCCGATGCCCCCTGTTGTCTGGGAAGTACAACTGCCAGTCCTGTGCTCCTGGGCTCCATCGACTGCCCATAGGAGTCACTGCAGCTCCTGCACTCCCAGCACCTCACAACTGCCCGACACCCAGGGCACACAAGGGAAAGAGGGACAATTGTTTCTTTCAAAGATATTGGTTATTATTTTGTGGGGTTTTTTTTCCTGGTTCATTACCTCCACACCAAATAGATATTGGTTCACCCATACACATATCCATACACCCATTCATACCCATAAATTCAATAAAATTGTTGTTCTTTCTCTATTTGTCTCTCATCCATTGTTATCACCCCCTACTCTCCAAAAGCAGGACATTCCTCTTATGCTGTGCTGGGCTATCTGTGTTGGTGCTGACCACAAGAAGAGAATTGACCACTACTAAATCCTCTAACATGTAGTAATAGTCAGTATCCTAGACTTTCCTACTTAGGATCTACTGAGGTCTGACAGCTAGATGCATCAGCCAGTAGTCTGGCCTTGCCCATATACAGGTCTGCCTGTGGGTGACAGGCAGCTGGGCATGTTTATGCCCTGGGCTCTGGGCCTTGGCTCAGCTTTGTGCAAGAGAGGGAGGAAGGGGGATTTGGCCTGGCCCAGCGTGGTGACAGAAGGTGGTCATGGTTGTCACACAGACTAATTGCACTTTTAACCTCTTTGCTGTTTACAAGCTGCCCCCCCTCCAAGGACTCATGTCTTTGGCTGGCTCCTTTCTCAGTGTGGAATCACACAGGGCTCAAGCTCCCACTCTTGGCCCTGGTAACCAGCTCCTGTGTGCTAAATCTGAGTGCAGCTTCCACGTGAGCTTTGTTGACATATTTCTTAGGGGATAGTGGAAAGATGATCCATGATCTATTTAAGTGAGGTGCTTAGGAGAAAATTTACCTTAGAGTGATAAAACAGTTGTTTTTTTAGCTTGTATCTGACACCTAGCTATACAGAGCTGGCTTCAGACAAAGCAGTCATGTTACCATGGTTAGAGGCTGTGTAGGTATCTGCAAAACACTGCTTGAACTGTCCCTGTCCTTGTGCTGCCCTGTGCCTGGCTTAGCTGGCTACCTTCTTTTCCACTGTTGGACTAGGAGATGGAAGCAGAGCAAGGACAAAAATGTGTGCACGTTGGTTGACATCTGCTGAATCTCTGCTTTCCAAAGCTGACACTTGAGATATTATTTCATCTTCCTCTTCAAGATAATCTTGCAGAGGTTGCCAAATGCAGCTAACTTCCCCAGGGGCATCCTGGGCAGGCTTAACTCCTGTTAATTCTTTCAGCAAAGACTCTCTCTGCTATACCGTGCACCCCTCTCTGCAGCTGCTGCATAACTTCTGGCTCATCACTCTTGGAAGGAACCAAAACACATCTAATTGCTTGTACCTTTAAGATATAAGCTCTTTGTCACCTCCAGGACAATTCCCTGAGGTGTGGATGTGCTAACCAGTCAAAACCTCTGAAATTGAGCAAGATGAGCAGATGGTAGACCTCCATACCTTTGAAATGGTCCATACAGATTGAGTGCAGGAATTTCACAATACACCAGATTTATGTGATGAATCTGACTAAAGACAGAAACAAGCCTGTCCTAGACCAGGACTAATAGCATTGTTGAACACAGCCACATGTGTTACTGAGGCATGACAGTAACAGTTGTGCTATGCTCAAAGGTACAGATTATCCCAGGTGGGTGGTGACAACTGCTCCATGTATGAGGCTTTGGTAACATTACGGTGCTCATGGTGCTATGAACGAACATCCCTAATGCTGAAGAAAGGAACCTACCAGGGACTTTTTCCTTCCTTCTTTCAGTTCTGAGGAACTGTCAGGGATTTTTCTTCTGTGGTGTTGTTTCTTTTCTCTCCCTTTCTCACTCTTTGCTCAGTCTTTCTCACTCCTTCAGTCCTTTTTTCTGCATTACTTGGCTATTCTCTGTCTCTCTTTGGTGGGGTCATCCTTCTGCAAAAATAATATCCCTTGATACAAAAAAACCTACACTCTCAAGAAGCAATACAGGACACTCAGTGTACAACTCACCCACCTGGGAAAGGTTCTACTTATTTGGATCAGTTCATTTCCTTGCACCACTGATCTCTAGCAAGAAGCAGCATGCATTAGCATCCTCAGGTCCCCCTCCCTCATACCCTTACTGCTACTCATACTTCAGAGAAGACTGCAGTGACTTTTTCCAAACAGGACTATCTATCACTCAGCTAGAAACATACGGAAACACTTGCACAAAGAGCAGCTGCTGTTGGGGTACTTCTGGTAGCAGGATAGAAGGGGACTTTAGCAGGCAGGCTGGGCACCTTCTATTCCCAGCACTGGAGATTAGGTCAGAGGGAAGCTGGTCCTCCTGATGATCCTCTTCATGTCTTTGAAGGTAGCCATCACTAATCTCTGTTTAAGTTTACTGTTGCTGGGCTGCCCCTGGAACTGCTGAACTGATTGGTCCCTTCTGTAGTTCTCTCTAATGGAAATTTAGGGACGAAGTGGAAGCCATGATAGGCAGCAATTCTGCCCTACCCCTGTCCAGCCTGCCACCCTCCCACTGGTTCCTGGCTGCACAAGGGCATGTCAGGAATTGGATAGAGCTGGCAGAGACCTGGCTGTAACAGGATGCCCTGTCCTTTCCTTTCTTTCCATGACAGAAGAGAGATGAGTTTATGACATGTGGTATGTGGGGGCTGCCAAGTGGCACTGGCCAAAGGAGTGATGGGACCTCCAGAGGGGAACTTGCCATCCACCACCACAAATCAGTTTGGTTCAATGAGTGGAAACCTCACTGATGAGAAGTTTGGACACAAAGCAAAGTCCTGAGTTGTAACTTGGGTCACCTAGCAGGCTGGTGCTGGTAGCAGTACTCAGTAACCCTGACTTCAGGTCTCTATAACCAGTAGACATAGCACTGTTCTCCCAGAGTTAGGTAAAGAATTGGGAGTGCTGACCCTAACTTCTCATTTTCCTCTTCACTTCTTCCCCTCTTACCTCATGTTAGGGAAAGATGGGGCAATAATGCCTGCTTGAAACTGGGTCCTGTTTTCTGTGTTCTGGGCTTTTGACATGGCTGCTCATTCTGCCAAGCTCTGATACAGATTTTTTTGTTCTTCAGTGGCTCTTGACACTGTTTTCATCCCGCTAGCAAAGGATGGCTGAGTAGCATCCATGTGTTAGAATTGTTCGGAGGAGAGTAACAGATCAGGACCAATTCCCATGTTGGATTAAGTTGTATTTCATGTCTCTGCTTCTAAATATTAATCTTTTTCTTAAGGTTTGAGGAAAATGGCATGGGAAAGCTGCTATTTTTCCATTGGTAATCCTAATTGGATGATAGTAAAGGAAAACAAAGAGAAATGAGAAACACTGTGCTAGAGGTGAGGAAAACCTTTCCTTGCCAAGAGCAAAACCAAACCATTTGCAAAGCAGGGTCACTTAGGATGGATAGTGTTCAGCTCTTTTTTCTGACTCTTCCTTTTATTCTGTGGTCTCATGGGATGCTGGAAAAAAATTCTATGCTGTTTACAGAGCTGTTGCTTGGTGAATGTCCTTCATTGTCTTTGTGATTCTAACATGTATTTAATTCAGAAATAGAATAGAATGGAATAGAATATGCTCACCATTATATTGACAGATTATTTTATTGCAATTGCTAGTACCTCTCAGCCTGCAAACAGGGGAAGAGCCCATGTATACACATATTGCCTAGATTAAAGCACTAAAACCCTTTTGTATAGCTTCTCAAGCAAGGACTAGGACACCAGTCATATCTGGGCAATCACTAAAGCACATAATTTCTTGCCTGTGTCCTGGGGGCTGAAAAGAAGCATTTAAGAACAGAAAATCAGCCAGTACATGTTTTGAGACAGCCTTAGAGATGAGGAATTTGTTGGATTGTCTTCACACTCCATGTTTTCTTTCCTTATAGTGCTGTGACTAGGCTAATGATTAAAGAATAGCTGAGAATAATTCCTGAGAATGGGCTTCTTGAACCATCTCACCTTTTCAGGCCTATATCTTTACTCTGAGATTTAGCTATGTTAGTATGCAGAGAGGATAAATATACATGTTTTCTGTATGTGAGTAAATTGAACACTAGATAAATTTAACATGGTTAGGTTAGGGGCTGGTAGACTCTGGTAGTATGTAAACTGGGATACGTGTAAATGATTTCCTCCACACCCTTTCTGTGTTTTTCCTCCGTGATGGAGCACAGCCTGTGCATGCACTGTTACTGGTCATCCAGGTCCTGACTTTCATAGAATCCTGGTACATAGAGCAGAAGCCAACAGAACCAGGTCTCTTATGTGTATAATCAGGACACCAGAGCCACTGAACTACCTTCTCTCTTGCTCAACAAGACCTCTGCTATCTTATCTGTGGCACTACATAAACCCTTGTAGGAGCTAGCCCATCTTCCTGTAATGAACAGGACCAGAGCCTACAGCTCAGGTTTGGACATAAGGATTATAATGCCGCACTCACTACTGCTGATGTGTGGTCCTGTCCCCATTCTGCCTTATCTGCAGAGTAATTTCTTGAAGCAAGGTGGGATCTGGTTTTTGCATTACCTTAAAGGGACTGTTTCACTACAGGGATTCTCATTGCCATATCTTAGTCCCTTGGATGCTCAAACTGCTGCATTGCAGTAGTTGAGGCTTCCAGTGTTGGGAGTGTGCCAAGGATTCAGACACTCATACCCACTATAATCCCTGCCTCAGGAATCCAGATTTGCCTGGGACTTTGTAACTTGACCTGTTTTCCGTCAGCTCTAAACTGCTACGTCCAGAACTAAATTTCATCTTCCCGCTTGCTTATTTCAGCCAAGGAATGAAATCACTTCTGAACAGCCACTGAACTTTGTTGGCCCTGTTAGCTTCTGCACTTCTACTCAAAAGCATTAATATTCAGGGCTCACGTTTGGAATAGGTAATTTTCTGTTCTCTGCTCTTCCAAAGAAATCAAGAGCTGGAGGTTACATACTTTTTATCTTAGCAAAAGAGAAGAAATTGGTGAAAACTTTCTTTGACAAGGAAGAGAAGGAAAGGCTCTGCTGATCTGTCCATCTCCTGGGCACTTGCATGATCCCACAAAATAGCAAGAGAGAGAGCTTGACCCAGATCCTGAGGAGTTAGAAATGGAGCTCCCATGGGATTTGTAGCAATAGCTTTTCCTAGGGAGTGAGCCAACATAGCTGAAAAGCAAGGCAGTGTGGCAAGTATTAAGAGGATGTGCCATTGCAATGTGCTGAAGTTACTTAGCTAAGGATGTTTCCAAAGTGGAATTTAAGTCATTTCAGTCACTGCTTCTTCACCAGTGCTTGCCATACATTACCTTCTGTCCCCTCTGCTCATTCCCAGTCACTAGCACTTGCAATAACTTATCTATTAGTGTTGCCCTTAAATCAAAGGTGGTGCTGGAAACTTGCCTTTCCCAGCCTTTGGCCTTCTTCCAATTACAATAGACATGTTAATGAGAAGCCCTCATATCTAACTGTCTAGTCAAGGCACTTGCAAAATGCCAGCCAGCACAGTAGCTGGATGTGAAAAAAAAGAAACCAGCTAATGTCAGCTCAGAGCAAGACTCAAATTCAAAGAGCAGCAGAGAGCAGGGAGAGTCAATGACCATCTGGGGCAAGTACATCAAGAGATGGTTTGAGGGTCCTTGAAGAAATGTTATGTTCACTGGAAAACCCAGCTGAGTGTCACAACTATCAGCTCCTGCCAGTGGGTTGCAGGGACACACACCTGGCAGCAGGCAGATAGGGAGTCAGTGGTGTTATGCGTGGGAGAAAGGCCAGGAGATTGCAGAATACTTTTCACTTGTGAGCTGGGTGATGAGAAGAGTCAGTGAGTGATGAATATGAACAGCTGGTAGAGAATTTCACCATGCGACAATTCAGTTAAGAGAGCGGGAACTCAGCAATTTTAATGTTGGGCAGTTTTTTTATGACAATCTGAGAACTAGGTGCCATAGGGCACATAAATCAAAGCAGGTTCTTGAAACAGAGAGTCTGAGACACTGATGCCCTGAGATCAGAGCAGCTGAGGTGACACTAGGTAGTCCCCTGTGTACATGGGCTCTGCTTGTGCCAGCAGGGAAACCACTCCCTCCTGATCTGGAGTGAAAAAATAAATGACATTTTTAAGGAATAAGCTTGGTTACTTAAGAGTTTTAGAGAAACAGACATTTTTCTTCACATGGTGTAAAAAGGCACTATACTGAATTAGAAATCACAAAATCTTTAAATTCAAAAGAAAGGAATGTATAGTCTGTGGGACGACAGCCAGTTCATTCAAAGATGGAAGAAAGAAATCTCCTGTCACTTGGATGGAGGCAGAGAAGAAGTGAAGCACCAGCTAAATAAAATGGGAGTCCCTGAGACATGACCACAGTACAAATGAGTAACTCAGCAGTAAGGAGTTAATGCTTTGCTATGCCTCAAACATGGATTACCATTCAAGCAGACATCTTGAAACAGGATGTGCCTGGAAGTACAGAGGTAGGACAGCACCTTTCTGGGGCCAGTTCTTCTGTTTTGGTCCATGGAAACTGCACAACACAGAGCAGCCCAAGTGCAGAAGTGAGGTCAAAGAGTGGCCAAGGCCAGTAGAAGGGAATCAAGACCACTCAAAGACCTGCAAAATCCCTCAGCCCATTTCCAGAAAGGTCCAGAAGAATGGACTGCTCATGCTTACTCACTTACATGAAGAGTGAGAAACCTAGTCCCAGGACAGGGAAAACTTACCTATAAGAAGGTACCCCCACAAAGCTTGGGTGATGCTCCCAGAACACCCTGTCAGCTAGATTGACTAGTCATCTTCCTTGCTATCCTTTCTGATCTCTCCTTAACTCTCATTTTCCCTTTCCTTTTATTCTTTTATTTCACTTACTATTACAAAAGAGGGGCAAAACATTTATCAATTTCCATGCTGAGTGTTTGTTTTGCTAATGAAACTTTGTGAGCTTTCTTTTCTACACCCTCTTGGCTTTTGCCATTCCTTTTTGACCCTGGACATCTACAAATCTTGAGTGCTCCATTCTGTGTAGGAGTGGGACGTGACAGTAACCAAGTCTAGCATCTTAGTTCACTCCTAGCATTTTGAAGTTCCTCATTGCTGCTTCCTCTTCAGATACTGCATTGGGATACTCTGAAGATGAAGCTGAAGCAGTTATGATTTGTTGGCAGAAAACACCATATCCCATTATGGGCCCTACTGCAAATGCAAAAAGAGGATACACACCAAGCATTTATAATCCTGTGTATCTCAGCTGCTCGACTTTTCTGAGAGGGAGAGAGAGCTTATGATAGTACCCCATCCCACAGAGCTGATGTTTTCAGCAATCCATGATAGCTAGTTATCATACTGATAACTGTTTTCATAATTCTAGTATTTTATTCTTCTTTACCTGACTAAAGTTCCAAATGCCCATCATTCACATAATCAAGTGCTCAGATTGTGCTGATTTCCTTGAGATTCCTCAGCTTTTGTTTGCTTACTCCACCTGTGCTTGTACGGACCTTGCTTGTACACTGCAGGAATGCTGCCCATGTGAGAGTAAGAAGGACTCCTTCAATGGCCTCCTGATATTCTCTTTCCAGACAACTTCTGGGTGCTGTTCTCTTCCAGAGCTCCTTGACATCATCGTACCTAAGCAAGAAAAGCAGAGCAGATCCAGCCACAGTGACCAGGGTCAGTGAAAAGTCAAGATCACTAGGCAAGTCCAGTTTGACAAGGCAAGGCGAGGGACAAGCCATGAAGTCAAACTAGTATCAGTAAAGGACAGGCATAGCTTAGACATAGTTCAGGCAAGGAGCAAGGGCATGAGCTGAGCTTAAATGCAGCTCTGGAACAAAAGTGGGAGACCTTCTTCCCAGTTCTCTTTCACCCCCAGCATCTTCCCCAGCACTCTGACTAAAGTGACAAGTAGCCAACACCCTGGCGGGGGGAGCCAGGGGAGTGCACTCAGACCCTTACTGCAGTGTCCCATGTTCAGTGAGCACCCAGGCACTAGAGACCTGTTTCTTTCAGTGTCTGTGCTGCTGCTGTTCAGCACTGGGAGGCAAGAGCCTTACCACAACACATCAAACACAACAACACAGCACAACACAACTACTGGTTCCAAATAGCTCAGGGAGGAATCTCACAAGGGTGCAGACTCTAGTGCACGTACACCAAGCGGGTATCACAGAGTCCATGTCTTACAAAGGACACACTAAAGGTTTATTCCCTAGTCATTTGAGTTTAGCAAACTGTATCTCTTGTATCACAGCAATGAGTTGTTTACAAAGCAAACACTGTCAATCCATTTAATTGGCTCTTTAACATTGTGAGAAATGTTCCCTGGCAGAGAGCTCCTGGGAAACCCTCCAAGATGTGAAATGGAGAGGTACTTCTATGCAGGGAGGGCAAACAAGGCTAGTCTCTCAGACCCAAATCTCGGATGGTGATGAGAGTCCAGAGGGTATAATGTAATCATCCCCATTGCCAATTGAACAGTAATTTTTAGCAGTGCAAGCTACAGTTACACCATCCTGCCACAGAGGAGAGAAGCTCCCATGGTCCCCTCTTTTCTGTACAGACCAGCATAAAGACATACAGTCTGGGCAGGTTCTGGAGCCACTCAGTTTAGGTTATGTCTGGGTCTAGGTATCCTAATAACCAGGTGTCTTGATATTAGAGTGAGCTAGCAGTGTTAGCAAGATGGTTTGACTTGCTCCACTTATGACCCCATCTGTAAACTTGTCAGATTGGATCATTTGGACAGGAAATACTCCTGGTGATGAGGGCATCTTTCCTCATACAGTATGCAGAAATGGTCAATCAGGTTTTTTTTTTTTTTCTAAACAAAGTGCATTTATATTTAAAAGTCTCTGTAAAGAAACAAAAATGTTGTTTCAAAGCTCTACTTATGTCTATTCCTGAAAAAAAAATTGCACTCAGACCCAATTTCTCTGGATCACAGTGGTGCACTTGAAGGCAGACACTCAGTCCTGGGTGCATGGCACCCCCACAGCTGCTGTGGGCCAGGTGGGACAAAGAGGGATGGAGAGGGATCTATGTGCTGTGCTGTGCACTGTGCTCTTGGCAGCCTTGCCTTGTGCGCCTGCAAAGATGACTGTTGTGGCAGCACAGGGATCCAAGAGATTAAAGGAGGAAAGGAGCCCAGTCTTGGGAACACAACAAAAGATCGTAAGAAAGGCTAGGAAAAGCCAGCTGATAAGAGAGGAACTAGAAGTAGCATGACATAGAGGCAGGGTCTTAGGAAGATGTGAGAACTGGAATGTGAGATTTTACTAATTAAATTAGTTCAAGTATCTGAGCCCTTGAGGGAAATTCAGAAAGATTCAGGTGTTGCTGATGACATGTGCCGTATCAGTGATGCTGGGAAAGACCTGCTGGCTGCCTCAGCTCGCTTTTGAAAAACCTGGATGCTGTCTGGTCTGGGAGTAATAGGCATATGTTGCCCTCCCGTGGTGAACCTCGCACTTCCCCTGGAGTAATGGAGTAGTACTTAAAGGGTCTGTGGAGTCCATAGCTCCAAACACACAACTAGGCAAGGATTTTATTTCCCAATGGTTATAAATGCACCACTATTAATTTGAACATCAACCCACAACCTTATTATGCAGATACATTTACTGTTTGGTTTGATTAGAGCCAGACGAGCACACAAAATCCTAATACTGATATTCCCATTGTTCTGTCAAAGCACAAATTTAATTACTTCTGCTGAGAAGGTGCACCAGTTTGAGTTGCACTGGTTTCCTTAATTTGGTTTAATACTTCTAGTTGCATGCTTTGTGCTGTGATGAAAGCACTTTGTCTTCCCATCGCCTCTATGCAGCAATGACTGACAGTGCTAATGCTATATATTTGTTGAATTACAAACCTCTGAAAAATAAGCCACTTCCATTTCTCACAACTTTATCAAAATTCCACTACCAAGCTTCAGACTTCCCATACTAAGATCTACTTGAACATTAAAAAATATTTACATACAAAGCACAAAACATTTTATTTCTGCAAGTTGTATCTGCAAAGCCACAATTTCAGTTTTGAAAGTAAACTGTCCTGTGTTCCCAGAAGCTTCTAAATTAAGCAGTGGCTACAGTCATAAGCTGCCCTGGGAAGAAAAAAAAACAACAAACCACCCCAAATCAACACACCACCACCACCAAATTCTGACCAGGTCATATATCCTTAGAAATTACCAGCACATCATGCTGAAGATCTGTCTACTGTTTCTGTCAGCAAAAAGTTTCCTGTAGGCCAGCCCTGGGTCCCACCTGCAGAGCTTTCCCCTTGGCCAGTTGAAGCATCACCTGCACAGAGCCCTCTCTCCTCTGCCTCTCTACATCTTCCAGGCAGGATATGCTTTTCTTCACAGGAGCTGGCATGGGGCTGTTCTTTAGATTTGTGACCAAAACACTGTTGCAAACCAATGTTTTCAGTATTGCGGAAAAATGCTTGCATAACATCCAGGTGGCCACTGCTCCTCACATTGTCCCTGCCCTGCAGGAAGCAGGCTGGGAGTGTGCAAGAGGTTGGGAGGGGTCATGACCAGGCAGATGACCTAAACTAGCCCCAGGGACAGCTCATGCCAAAGCTCAAGTCACCAGTATGAGTGATGCAGCCCTGCTTCCCTGGAGATGGATGAACACCTGCCTTACCCTGGAAAATGGTGAATGAATTCCCTGTTTTGCTTTGCTTGTGCCTGACTTTTGCCTTCCCTATTAAACTGTCTTTATCTCAACCCACAAGTTTTCTCACTTGTACTCTTCTGATTTCCTTCCTCACTGCACCAGGGAAGAAGTGAGCAACTGTGTAGAGCTTAGATGCCAGCTGGGGTTAAACCATGACTAGAGGAGATGTGACAGGATGTGCAGGGAAAACTAGTAAAATGGGAATGTTTTCTCACTCGCTTTCTATGACAAGTTCACTATGAGGAGAAAGGAGTGCATTAGTCCAACTATATATTACTCCTTTTTAAGCTCTAGCTATAGCCGTTCTCTTTTTGTGCAAGTGAACAAGAAAGAGATAGCTCTACGTGAGCCCAGGTACTTATGGGCTTTTAGATTCACACTTACAACCATAAACAGATTCAGAATGCCAGAGTTCAGCAGCAGTAAAACTGATTAACTGTTGTTGTCCGCTGAACTGCATGTAAATTAAGCTAATTTGGGAAAAGGTAAAAGAGTAATACTGAAACTACTGATTTTCTAACACTGACAATAAAGCTTTGAATGATTTTCCTCAAGCAGTTCTACAACTATAACCAGTCCTGTAACAATTAAGCATTGTTTCTACCCTCCTTCCTCTATCAACACTCACTGAAGGATTTTGTTCAATTCAAGCAAGGTATAATCACAGCAAAAAACAATCAGAACAAGACCTGCTAGCAAAGAGTGGCCAGTAAAAGCTTTCCTCTGTACTAGACTATGTTGAAAATTTGAAGTTGTGCATGTGAAATCTTACTCAAGTACTCAAGTTGATATTTTGTGTGCTTCCCTCGCTTTTGAAATCTGCAAAGAAAATTGCACGAGTTCTGGACTACTGCTTGTTTCTTGCTGATACTTTCACAAGCAAAGCATCTTACAAACAAATTTTACTCTACCATTCTAAGATCACACTGGGGAACTTCAAAATAAATGTACTCAATTGTGGTACTATAGACAGTTTCACGAAAAAAAGAAACTTGGCTGAATGCGTATACCCCTGAAAAAAAACCCCTCCCAGCACATAGATCAGGAAAAGGCTACCAACAAGAGAAAAAAAAATCAGAAGCAACTGGGATCATGAAATACAGTTCCTTTAAATCTTCAAATGAAGCTTCATACTTGATATATTTAACATATGGGAATTACTGGAGGCTAAAATAATTAGTTAATAATTAAGTAATGAGAATTTATTAAAATAATTTCTTGCTTGCTTCACTGAAGTGTGACAGACCTCTTAAAATGAGAATATGTGGGCTATGCTCATAAGCAGCTAACCAAGTTAACTGCAGGAGCAATGGAAAAGAACCCATGGAACTTTATTGCTGCATTATTTATGGTTTTTCCTTGTACATCTGGGAAGTGTTTTCCATGAATATTCACACCTGTCAAAGAAAAGAAGCAACAATACTTCCAAAACAAGTCTTGAAATCACCAGTGCTAAACTGTGTTTTATTTCCAACCATTAGCCATTACAGTATGTGAAACAAAAAGTGTCCAAAATAAACAGCTGAAGATGAAGCATCAATATACTACCACCTTCATTACTGTTGTGGCCCCTTAATGTTTCTTGCTTTTCAACCTTCACTCTTCAGATTCTCCAGGCCTACGGATATCATCAATCTTCAGGATCATTCTAACAACCTGAGTCGCCAGAGAAATCTGCTGTTTCTTACCAATCAATGTTTCTATAACATGCTGCTGCTTCATATCTGCCAAAAGGAAGGAGACAAATTAGACACCCTCCTCAAACCTAGATGCTGTATTTATATTTAACCTGAAATAGTAATTTCCATGTAAAAAAAAAGTTTTGGAATTTTTGCCCCTGCAGTTTACAAACACCATTCGTACAAACTAGAGTTTTATGTCGAGGTTTGTACCAAAGATCTTGAGACATCAAGATCCACTTCTTTTCCTCAATGGTAGCTTTTTACCATTCTGCTAACTTTTTGAAAAGCAGTTTTCACATACATATATATATATATATATAACAAGTATCCTAAGGGCTGAGCAACCACTAAAGAAGTGCAAGTTGAAATGCAGTAAAACAGAAACACCTAATCAAAAATGTTAGGAATTTATGAATTCCACAATTTAACATGTTCTTTGAAAAGGGTACATCCAGATGAAAAGAACTTTTTATACACTGGCTCCGTAGTCTTCACATGCTTGCTGCAGATCTATAATATGCAAATATACTGGTTTGAACAACATCATATAAAAATATGTTCAGCCTTTTGTTTACTTCTTTACAAGCTGTTTCTCAAAACAATTGTTTGCAGGGCTGCAGTGTAAACTGGATCACTAAAACTGCAGTATTTAAAACACAGCCTGCTCTTGTCTCAGTATGAGAGTAGTTTTTTTTCCTGTGCCACCATGTCAGCCAAGGTCTTTAACTGATCTTGCCCCCAAATAAAGATTTTCAAGGAATGATACATTTCCTGCCTGCTAGACATGCATGTATCTCTCCACCTGTACTCCCATTTATTATGACAAGGTGCAAGACTTAGAATCAATGAAGTAATGCACAGGTTTAAGAAAACCATAGTTTTGAACTTTTGAGAAAGAAGAGCCCTTTATACTCCTCCTTCTCCACAGTTCTCCGCAGTTCTTACCATTTGTTCCTTTCTGCAAACAGTCAATGCCGAGGGCTGGATTATTTTCTTTGACTTGCCTAGCCCGCACCTCAGTCATGGTCTGTATTGGATTCATACCACTGTTCTCCGACAGTGCCATGGGAATTACCTCCAGGGCATCTGCAAAGGCTCTCACAGCATACTGTTCTAAAGATGGGCACTACAGGAAATGAAATTTAAATTCATGAACTATTAATGCCAATGTTAGTAAAAGCAGATTTTCATACTAACTATAAAATACATACACATGACATGCAGAATTTACTGGGAATATAATAGCTGAAGGAATACTTCTAGATAACTAGCAAACAAAAAAAAAGGAAACAACTTCTTTTATGATAAAAGGAAAAAAAGTACTAGTAATGACTTTTTACAGAGAAGGGAATGAAAACTTTTAATGCTGCTTATCAATGAATGTCAGAAAGTTCCAAAATATGGATGTTTTGGGAGATTTTTGAAGTTTTTCTGGAATCTCTTAAGGCAGACTTAATCCTTCATAAATTACAGGCAGTTTTCACTGTTCTTTTCTCACCTTATCTGCTGCTTCACTGACTGCCAAGGCACAAGAAATTTCAGCTGCACCTCCACCATACACAATACGATTATCACGAACGAGGTTCCGGATTACACACAATGCGTCATGAAGAGATCTCTTTGCTTCTTCAATAATCTGGAATTATAAAATAGCATGGATTTTACAATATACACATCTGAGAACTATGAAGATGTATTTTCCTAATACAGAAATGAAAACCGCAAAGAAACTGTAGGATTTTTTCATGGCTCTATTGCAAGTCTACTACTGCTATATTACTTAGAAATACAGAATGTTAGACATCCAGTGGCAAAGAAGGAATAAATCTTGCATATTTACAATACAAAAAACACTAAAATTGAAATGCCAACGTTATTTTCAGACTGGAATTTCCGTTAACTCCCAACTTCAATAGATACAGGAAGATTTCACATGTTATGCTAACCTTTAAAGCAGTATTTTTTCTTCCTTAAAGAACTTTTCAGGATATGTTCTTTTTTCCTAAGGTTTTTCACTCACAGTAGGACTTGACCTACAGTAAATATAATTTAGCACTAACAGTACAATCAAAACCCAGGTTAAGTACATAAGCATTTAAAATGGTCTCGCTGTGGGAGAGTGGGGTGTGTGTAGTGCATGTGTTGGTTTGGGATTTTTATTTTTCTTAACTGGAATAAATGAGAAGTGTTACAAACAGGTCAACATTAAACACAAATCTTTCAAGATGCTAGTATTTACTCACATAAGTGACCCATGAGAACAAAGTAAGAGCATCCACAGGTAAAATTATTTATGGTCTATAACTACATGGTCTAATAGTGAGAAAAAGTTTTCATTAAAAACACAGGATGTGAATCTAACAAGTGACTTTTGACACATAGTCGTGACTGCCTACAACCCTTCCTCCCTTCTACTTGTCCACACTGCAAGGAAAATGCAGCCAAAATCAGTAGGAGTTTATTAATACACATTAGAAGGAAACTACACGTTCTGCAACTTATGTATCAAACATTTGTAACAAACCAAGCATCTCACCATTTTATTTCCTCCTCTAATAAAAATGGTCACAGCTCTGGAATTCTGACACTGTTCAATAAGGAGCATTCTGTCCTTCGTTGTTCCAAATGAGATCTCTCGGACAACCCCTGCAAAACCCAGTTTCTCTGCAGTGAGTTCACAGAAGCGAGGAACAATGCGCCCTCCAGTCGCAATGGCGATTAACTGAAGTTAAACAACCAGCAATTATTTCAAGAACATTTTTCCGTTGTCTTTTTCGTAACACAAAACTAGTGGAAAAGAATCTGTCAAATCCCTACTCCAAAAGTTTATCTTCCCATCACTTGAAAGTATTTCAGGCAATGCTTTGTTTCTGCAAACTGCAAGACTAAGGCAGAAATGTTCCTGGACAGCTAAGACTTCTATCAATTAACATACATACACTCCAACTATAAACCATAATCCCATTCATTGTAGGTTCCTCCACAGATCCCCAGTGATTCTTCTCCAATATCCACCCATGCAGACAATTGTGCACTTTGACCCAGAATGCCTAACTTTTAACTGGTACAACCTATTAGTTAACAAACATCTGTTTGTTAACTACATTTGAGAACTGCTGCAAAGCCCAGTTTTACTTACTTCTATTTCAGGTCCACCAACCCAACGAACAGCAGGCAGCTCATTCTGGAGCAGCAAGTGATTTGCCTCATCATCAAAACCCCACTGGCAAATAGCAAGGGTTGCACCAGTGTCTTTTATCTAAAAGCAACACAAATCATCAAACTTCTGATCAAAACTAACACAGGAATGAGAAACAAATGTCTTTGTGGTTTTAATTCTCCTAATTTTCTCAAGACAGAATTCTGAAGAACCATCCTCTTGCACGCAGAGAGATCAAAATATATTGCAAACCCATGTGGTATCTCATTCTTACATAAACTTAACTTATTCATAGCATTAGAATTGCTTGTATGTCACTTCCTATAAGAATTATGAGTTCACTTTCAGGAATAAATCAATGCACTATGCTACTCTGTGTAAAGGCTATGAAAGACGAAAAAAACAGAAATAATCTTAGAAGACTACCTGCTTCACCATCTCTTCAAACTTCTCTTTTTCGTATTTCTGCAGTGCCTTGTAATCATCCACAGATGTGACATCAAGCTTATGTTTGGTTTTAGGCTTAGGTGGTTCAAATGGACATGTAAGGATTGCAATTTTAACATCTTTTAGCTCCTGTGCAATTTAAAAAAAAAGAAGTTGAGTTTTGACCTTATTAGTACCTCTTTCTTATATTTGCAAAATGCACAGATGTATCTTTATAAATACAGGTATGGAAGGAAATGCAAAGATCATCTAACTTATTCTAAAGTAAAACTATCTATAAGCAAGTAATTCTGTCAAGAATTACTCAGAACAAATTCTACAGCTTCTAGATGCTGTTTAAGCCCTTAACAATCTTTACCAGTGATGCCTTTTAATAATGTTTAAAGACCAGAAAACAGCTCAATGAAACCATTATTCGCCATAACCAAAGAATACTACTCATCTTTATAGCAACCCGTCAAGTACTACATGACTTATTTTTCACCAGTCTTCCTTTTTACAGAAGAATAAATAGCTTCACCAACTAAAAAAAACATTTAAAAGTAGTAAAAATTTCAAATTGTCTCCATTTTTCGTGAAGTACAGTGCCTGAAGACTTGGAAACCTTACCTACACTAAATATAAAACAAGGACAGCTTCTGGGGTCTTCCAAACAGGACAACATGGGAACTCATAATGGTTAGGAAGCATTTCTTGATACTGACTGTCATTACACATATTAAACCTGTCACACACTATGGATGATTATTTCTTCTTTAACAAAGACCTCTGTATCTGTCCTTGCCATAATCTCTCACTATTGTAAATTCTAACCTGGTCTCTTCCAACATGAAGGATTTCATGCTCCTCTCCCCTTCCTGTGTTGATACATGCGTGAAAAACCAAGCCAAACCACAAGACTGTCTAGCCTACTTCAAATGCTGCCCTAGCATTTATTAAATATTTAGACAATCTCATTTAAGCCATTACATGTGAGAGACACACAAAGATATCACTTACCTTAGGCATCTGTGGATGACTGAAATCCTTATCCACAATCACTCCTTTAACCAACTGTGTATCCTCCAGTCTACCTCCCACTTTTCCTTGTACCTTGATCAGCTCAAAATCAACATCTTTACGTTCCATGTCTGCTACTGTCAGTACAGCATTCACAGCAATTTCTGCCATTTGCCTGTGACAACGGTTAACTCTAGGTTTAAACAAAAATGCAATCAAGTTACATTTCCTCAGTTTGAAAGAAAAGAGTGATTCTATCAAACAGCAGAAAGTATCACAACAGCTAAGAACTTTTGCATGCTACATTAAAAGAGAAGGTCCATAAATAAAAGGTGCTGGGTAGGGCAGAAAACAGAACACACAATACGGTTGGTGTAAACAGCCTTTGTAGACATAGTTTTGATACAGGTTTGAAACAAGTGGGGAGAACTAACTACTAATAAACATTCAAGTGACAGAAACCACTGTTAAGACAGCTTTGTAAAGGGAGCCCTTCCAATGTCTGAACTATACAAAGAATCCATAAAGCAAAATGAATGTATGGAATTAAGTTACAATTTTTGGGGGGTAAAAGAAAACCCCACAAAAAACCACACCTCTGAAATATAACACATAATATTTTTAAAAGATTTACGTTACTCTTGGAACTTGCCATGATGTAGAAATCTGAAACTAAGAGATTAGAAGGAAATTGATTCTGCAGCTGTTCAATTTCATGGAATTTACACTTGGAAGACAAAGGATTCACAATTTCTTATCCTGAGACATGAGTCCACTGAGAAATTAGCCAAAATGAAACATAAAAGAGCCTCCAGCAACACGAACAATTTCATAATCAACCAAAACACCAGGATTTCTCCTTTCCACTCAAGGGAAGCTTAAACATTCTGTGTTTTTGTGACTTACACTTTAGAGCCCAGAGTTGTCTTTGCTGTCTGGATCAGAGGCTCAATGTTCTGTGGGTCAACGGGGAAGCTGTCACTGATTTTGTCTAGGTGCTCGATAGCAATGCGGGCTGCCTGCTCGTAACCGTCTGCTATTCTGATGGGGTGAATCCCTCGGTCCAGTAATTGCTCAGCCTGTTCCAGTAATGCTCCAGCCAGAACTATAAAAAAACACCCCCAAGCCCAGTAAATTTTATTCTTGATTGGAGCATCATTTTAAATACAGCATCTACAGATTAAAAAGCGTGCTGATTTTTTTCTGTAATATTGGGAAATATTTTTAAATAACAAAATAACCCTTAACTAACCCCTCTACTCGTTAAGCCTAGAAAGAAAACTGCATTAGATTAAGACCAAAATGAAGTACAGGCACACCAAGGCAGGAGAGGTAGAAGATTATGGAAGAAAATTACACAGAAAAATGTTTAAAGTATAAAGAGTGTTCTCAGCACCACCTTAAATCATAACCAGTGTCTTTCTGATTAAAAGACTTCTAATATAAGAACCACAAGAACGGCGTAGAAACTATTACTTCACACAAAATTTCTCAACATAGGTGAAAAAGCTTGATCTTAAAGCTGGAAAAACTCAGTTGAATTTAAAATATTTTCTTACCAACGACTCCAGTAGTTCCATCCCCAATCTCATCATCTTGGGATTTAGCCAGCTCCACCATAAGTTTGGCTATCTGGTGATCCACATCCATCATATTCAGGATAGTAGCACCATCATTTGTCACAGTAACCTCACCATCCTTGTCCACCATCATTTTATCCAAACCTAAAAAGATATGTTCAAAGCATGAAGGAAAATCTAGGAAATCCCCCTAAACAATAGTAAGAGGTAACCATTTTAAGTGTTTCATTATTACCATTGGGACCAAGGGATGTTCTCAGAGTACTTGCTACAGCCTTTGCTGCCATTATGTGAGACTAGAAAACAAAGAAGAAGGCAAATCATTCTCATGCGTTCCAAAATCACAGTAATAAGGTAAGAAAAATACTGTAACACAAATACTGTAATTGAACTGACAAGTGACTAAGACTGAAAAAAGCCAATATATGTGTTTTGTCTTTATGCCAGAAACATTTCCTATGGCTTTTCTTGCACTGCTTGCACTGGCTGTGCTAAAGAATGCAAAAGCAGAAGAGCCAAAGCGACAGATCCGAGGTCTAAAGCAGCGGATCAACACGAGCAGGCAACACTGAAAGGAGAGGGGCCAGTGCAATTCTACTTATCTCAGAATCTCCATATAAGAGTTTGGGTTGTAAAGGACCTTGCAGATCATCCAGTTCCAACTCCCTGCCAGGAGCAGGGAGACACCTTC
>VYZS01056192.1:22984-33842 GCA_013400695.1 Neodrepanis coruscans
CCGCCGCGCGCGCGCACGCACCGCTCGGAACCCGCCGCGCCCGCCGTGACGCCGCGCCCCGCCCCGCGCCTGCGCAGCCGGCACCCGCGAGACAGATTTCGCGGGTAGGACCTTTGTGGCACCCCCGGCGGAGGCTTCTGGAAGGGTCCGACGCGCGCGCGCCCGACCGCACCCCTCCCCGGCTCCCGGGGGCGGGGACGGAAGGACGGAGACTCTGCTCCGGGTGGAATACGCACGCCGAGTACGGCNTAAGAAAAATACTGTAACACAAATACTGTAATTGAACTGACAAGTGACTAAGACTGAAAAAAGCCAATATATGTGTTTTGTCTTTATGCCAGAAACATTTCCTATGGCTTTTCTTGCACTGCTTGCACTGGCTGTGCTAAAGAATGCAAAAGCAGAAGAGCCAAAGCGACAGATCCGAGGTCTAAAGCAGCGGATCAACACGAGCAGGCAACACTGAAAGGAGAGGGGCCAGTGCAATTCTACTTATCTCAGAATCTCCATATAAGAGTTTGGGTTGTAAAGGACCTTGCAGATCATCCAGTTCCAACTCCCTGCCAGGAGCAGGGAGACACCTTCCACTAGACCAGGCTGCTCAGAGCCCCGTCCACCGCCAGAGATGTGGCACCCGCAGCCCCTCCGGGCAGCCCGCGCCGCTCTTCCCTCGCTTATTCGTGCCCCCGCACCCACACGCGGTGCCGGGGCCGCAGGGAGGGGCGACGACCCCCAAGAGCAACGGCTCCGGGGGTGGGGGGGGCTCAGGGCGCGGAAACCCTGCGGACCCCGCGCCGCGGATTCCCGGCCCCGGAGGCGATGCCTCCTCCCTCCTTCCATCCCTCCCACGCTTGCGGGCCCAGACCAGGCTCCAGCCGCCCTGCGCCTCAGGCCGGGCTGGCGGCGACCGCGGCCCCTCCTCGCCCCCCAACGCTGCATTCCCCCGCCCCCGGCAGCAGCAGGCCGCNCCGAGCACGGCGGCCGCGCCAGGCGGCACCGGGCGGCGTGAGTGCGGTGCAGCGCAGACACGCGGCGGAGAAAGCGCGCGCGGCGTTCCGCTGCGGAGGGCCTTCGGAAAGGTTTTGGTTCCCCACCTGCGAAGTGGTACTGCCCTTCCCTATAAGTAGTGCCGGCCGCGAATGGTTCAGGGTGGTTTTGGAGGTGTTGTGTTTTGTGCGGTGTGGGGACGGCCGCTGCTGTGTGTCTTTGTTCCCTGCAGAAAAGTTCTTCCTGGCAGGGAGAACAGTTCCTCCGGGACGTTTCCCTGGGCACGGGCTCTCGGGCGGTCCGTAGCGGGGAGGTCTCTGCCTGCACTGCCCTTGAGCTGTTCCGGAGGTGCTGCTGCCCATCCCGGACGGGAAGGGCTACGGGCTGAGATGGGTTTCCTACCATGTAGCCTCATTCTTTCGCTTCCTGGCAGCTGCGGCATTTCCCTAGAGTCCGGGAACACGGACTAAAGGAGTGCAGGACTTAGTGATGTCTCGTTTGTTACGGTGTTCCTGCTGTTCTGTCTCTTTGGTGCAAACATTTAATAAAGCTCTCAGCACAAACCACCCTGTGTGTGTGTCTGTGTGTGTGTGTGTGCAGGCACGATGTCGGAGCCGCTGTCGCGGGAGGCCGGCGGGGGCAGCCCTGGCACCGGCCGCAGGAGGAGCGGCTGGGGGTTGCTGGCCACGGCCGGTGTCGGCGGGACCTTGGTGGCCCTCTATGCTGTGCTCACCCCCTTCGTCACCCCGGCCCTCAGGAAGGTGTGCCTGCCCTTCGTCCCCGCGACTGCCGCCCAGATCCGCAATGTGCTCAAAATGCTGGAGAACAGAAGCGGCTCCCTGGTTGACATCGGCAGCGGCGACGGCCGCGTTGTAAGTTATGGACCTTGCGCCTTGCTTCTATACCGTGTCTCGAAAAGTTACCAGGTGCTCTGGCTGTGGCTGCTGTTTGCTCATACTTGTGAATGTCTTGTCTTTGGCGCCCATTGGTTTTGTTTGAGTCTTAAGCAAAGGATCAAAGCTGAGAAAGGTTTACAGTCGGTTTAGGTGAGTAATAAATACTTTTTGCCTCCGGCTTGACCGAAGCAGCATCCAAAGTTGTGTCGCCTCCTTGTGATGACTGGAGGGAATTGCGGTTCCATTCACGTCCACGCACACAAAAAATAATTTGGAAAACCAAATCTGTGAAGGTGGCTTGAATTGTGCCCAAATAGAAAACAGGGAGAAAAAGAAACCAACGCAAAAAACCACACAGATACATGAGAACTGCAGTTTCTGGTGCTCTCTCTGTTCTTCGTTCTCTCTGTTGACTCTCATCTGAGGCATGCTGTCTAATTTGATTAGGTACTACATGTTTAATTCTGATTGTGTAGGTGCCTAAATGGAGACTGTTTGGAAAGTCAGATGCCTAAAATTGAATGCTTGGTGCTTGCTTAATGCGTCTGTGTTGAAGAAAGTCTGTTCAGATGCTTTTAAATATTTAGCACGTAGTCAGGTGTAATCAGTGGATAAATATGACAATGTTTTTGTTTCCAAGCACGGTAAAAATTTCAGATTGTTTTAGTGAATTTGCAAGTGCTTGTGAATGATGGAGGATTAGTTATTTTAACAGTTTGAAATACAGCATCCAAGTAATGCTGTCAGAGAAATTCTGTTAAGAAAGGCAAACTTCATGATTTCACTTTGCCTGTTTTGTAATTCATAATTCACCAGGCATTTCCTGATTGAAACTTGGCAGTAATCTTTTAAGTTATACATCAAACCTTTGTTCTAGAAACTGGTGCTTTTTTGCATTTTTTAAAATGTAAATCAACAGATTACTTTCAGTCTTTTCTATTGGTACATCATTTTGGCTCTCATTTGGGGTCGCTGAAGTGCCCACCCATTGCCGCTTTTCAAATAAGTGGCCTAATTTTAAGAATCTTTGCTTGTATGTTTCACTGTTCTCTCTGTGGTAAATTTTGGTACTCTTTAATTCCAAGATGTATATCATGAATGTGTTAAACTTTTATGTAAGTCATGGATATAATACAAGCTCACAGTTTTGCCCTGTGAACATTTGTTTTCATTTTGTCTGAATATATAAATTTCAATTGGTCTAGTCATAGTACTAAAATGTAGTTTTGAAGTTTAAGTTACTGTACTACTACGCTACACTTTACTGTTGAGCATTTAAATCTGAGTGACTTACAAAAATCTTTTCTTTTGATTTGTATTTTAAATAAAACTATGTACTCCCGTTTAGATGAGTAGGCTTGTATGTTTCTACGTAAAGATTTGTTTTCTTCTTTGTAGGTAATAGCGGCTGCAAAAAAAGGATTCAAAGCTGTTGGTTATGAATTAAATCCCTGGCTAGTTTGGTATTCCAGATACCGAGCCTGGAGAGATGGAGTACATCAGAATACTAAATTTTATATTTCTGACTTATGGAAGGTAGGTAGTGAAGTATCTGAGAAAGAATACGGGATGACTGAGAATAGTTTTTCATAGTTTGGGAATACTTTCCTGAAAGACCAGGAATACTGACTGGCCACAAGGTGCTGTACTGGGCTTTGAGCAAAATACTTGTGCTGGGAGTCAAGTTTCTGTGGGGTTAATATGCTATTTTGCTGGTTTTGTGCTTTGTTGAATTGTTGTCCTTTATCTGTAAAGGCTCCTTGTGCAGGCCCTTGCCTGATGGATCACGTTGGGGTTTTGTTGTGGATTTGTGTGTTTTTTTGTGGTGTTTTTTTTTTTTGTTTTTGTGGTTTTGTTTGTTTGTTTGTTTGTTTTTTTCCTTGAGTGGAGCATAGGAAAGCTCCCTGGTACTAACTGGAAGAACCCAGGCATTAGAATGCTGGTACATTTTTATAGCTAGCTAACATTTAACAAAAACTTAAACCATACATGATTTTAACATTTATGGGAGCTGTGAAAAAAAAACCCTAAACAAACCTAGATTTGAATAAAATCTTGTAAGTATTTTCTAAGTACTTTTAGAAAGTGCTTCTGTGCTTTCTGTGCTACTAGAATTGGTGCCATATTCTTGGCCAGGGAGTAGAAGTTTTTTGCTGTTCAGCAATATAAAATTTCCTTTATGTGGAAATTTGTGTGATGAAAAATTGATAGAGGATCTCCTTTCATATTTTTGGTCTAAATCCCTGTTGAAAGAAGTACAGCTAGAGGGATTGGGAGAAAACAATGGTGAGAACTTCTCCAAATATAAATGCCATTTTTATTAAAGCTTGTTTAAATTTTTTATTTTAGGTTTCTTTTTCCCCTTATAGAAATATTGTTGTTTTTGGCGTACCTCAAATGGTAAGTTTACTATTTTTCCACAATTTAATTATTTTAACAGGGCATTCAGTGATAGTACATTCATCTGCAAAATGAACCAACCTGCAGTAGGCAGGTAGGTTGGCAGAGATCTTAAAGATCATTTAGTCCCAAACCCCTCTGCCATGGGCAGGGAGACCAGGTTGCTCAAGGGCTTATCCAACCTGACCTTGAACACTGCCAGGGTTGAGGCATCCACAGCTCTCCTGAGCAACCTGTTCCAGTGTCTAACCATCCTCACAATAAAGAATTTCTTCCTAATATCTAGCCTAAATTTCCTCTCTTTCAATTTGCTGTCCCTATTCCTTCTCCTATTGCTATAGTTCCTGACAAAGAGTCCCTCTCCAGCTTTCCTGTAGGCTCCCTTCAGATACTGGAGAATTGCTATGAGGTCTCCATGCAACTTCCTCTTTTCCAGGCTGAACAGTCCCAGCTTTCTCTCTTTTCTCTCTTCTTAGGGAAGGTGTTTTAGTCATCAACTTTGTGGCCCTCCCCCAGACGTTCTCCAAGAGTTCCATGTTCTTCCTATGTTGAGTATACCAGAACTATATACAGTACTCCAGATGGGGTCTCACAAGAACAGCAGAGGAGAGGAGTAGAATCACTTCCTTCAACATTCTGGCCACATTCATTTTGATGCAACCCAGGGCTCATTCAGCTTTCTGGGCTGTGAGCATGCTTTGCTGGCTCATGTTGAGCTATTCATCAAGCATCATCAAGTCTTTCTCCACATGGCTGCTTTCAATCATTCTCCGTCCAACCTGTAGGTGTGCTTGGGATTTCTGTGACCAAGGTCTAGGACCTTGCACTTGGCTTTGTTGAGTTTCATGAGGTTTGAATCAGCCCACCTCTCTGGCCTATCAAGGTCCCTCTGGATCCTTCCCTCCAGCGTGTCGACTGTACCACACAGCTTGGGGTTGTCAGCAAACTTGCTGAGGGGATTGATCCCAGATAATAATATTTTGATATTTCATTATTTCTTCTTAGTGTACATGGTACAGCATGATAAAACTTGTGAAAATATGCAGACTGGAGCTCTGAAAACACACATGTTTTTGGGAAAAAGTTTCTTTCTATTAGTTTAGAACCAAATGAAGACTACTGTGCTCAAGTTGCTTGTAGGGAAGGCTCCAAGATTGGTTCTTGAAAATTTCAGTTTTTCATTCTGAAAAAATGAGTTTGTGGGGAGAGGATGGAGTAGGAAATTCACTACATCTGATTTTTGAGAGTCTTGTTAGAGTTTTGGAGAACACAAGCAAAGTTCAATAACCAAGTCACCTCAAGTAGGCCAGCACCTGGTGTATTGAAATAACCCCTTGCCCGTGTGTGGCCTGTGAGGTTTTAAGAAGGGAGACATTTACTTCAAGTAGTTTTGTAGCCAGTGTTTAGTGTGTACCTGGGGAAAATGCATTCTGCAGAACTGGTATACAGTTGGGCTGCAGTCTGTTTTAGTGCTCTCCTCCCTGAGTTCCGGCAGGGGGCAGTATAAACGTTTGGATTTGCGGTCAGGGATTCTGCCGTTGCACCGAGAGGAAAAGCGGGGGTGAAGAAAGATGTTTTGGTAAACTAGAAATAAACAAATGCCCGGGGGATGTGTGAGTAAACCCAGCAGAAATACTGACTTAACTTTAAATGTAATAAAGTAGGATAAATTAGTAACAGCTGTGATAGAAATAGTAGCTATAGGGCTCAGAATAACTTCTGTAAATCCAATAAATACTAAGCTATATTCTTTCAGTAGAAGTACAGTTATAAATGCAACAGGTGCAAGCATATGAACCTCTGTGTTTTCTGAGGATTGATTTGCTTGTGATCTGCTTTAAATTTACTGTGGAACTTGTGAATGTTTAGCCTTCTGAGTGACTAAATTAATTTTCTAGAAACCTTTGTACATTTTTTCCTTTTTTTTTTTTTTATAGAGGACAATGGATCTCTTGAGCTTTTTTTAATAATGCTGATCTGATTTGATGTTGTCACACAGTGCTTTTGTTTCATATCCAAGATTAGCGTATAAAACTTGTATTTATTGATCTTCAGGGAAGACTAAAACCTCTCTTGTTCTTGCAAGTGTCTGGGGGAAGATGTGTTTGTTTCTGAGTCATTGCAGAGAGAGAGTTTTACCTTGAATGGTTTTACCCAGGTTGAGTGACAGAATTCTTATCAGGTGTTCATGTTTACAGCTTCTCTGTATTTTAAGTGATTATTTTAAGTGATATGCTGTACAAAAGGCTTACTAAACTATGTACTTATGTAGACATACCAAAAAACCCCCAACCCTTGCTTGACACAGAATACAGTGTGATTGTAATACCTGATGTAACTGATAGATTTAGCTTAAAGACTAGTTTGACTGATTCAAGGATGTAATTGTCTGAACTATTAATGAGGTATTCTAATTTGAGTGAAGATATACATGCAGTGTCACTAATTTTCATAATTACTCATTAAAAATTAGACCATGTCTATATCTGTAATTTCTGGAACAAATTAAACCTTCTTCTGGTGTCTCAACTCAGTTTTAGATACCAAAGTGGGCTTATTTTTCTAGTTTGTTTAAGGTGCAGTAGCAAGAACATTTACGAACATTTTCAGTAGGGGTGAAATTAGAGCACAGAATCCTTAAAAATATTCAAAGGTAACTCATTTATATATTAGGTCTATGACTATAATTTTCCTAAAATATTCAGTTGTAAGCTTCAATGTAGCTATAATAGGATATTACATCAAAGGCACACCCTGCATGTATGTGATAGTGGAAGCTATCTGCAGCCTTTGGATATACATTTTCTTCAGTCAGTCTTGTTTTCTCATAATGTTCTTTGGGTTTTTTCGTGTTTTGTGGAGTTTTTATATATTTTGTGACTTGAAGTGAACTGTATTTGTAAATAATTACTGTCCTTTTAATATCTAAATGTTACATCATGATATCAAAGTTAGTAGAGTTTTACATGTAGTAGAAACAGCCTGTGGAGCTTGCTGTTTTAATTACTCATGCAGTTAGGTACAGTATGTAAGAATAAAATGAACTTCAAATGGATTTGCACTGCTGATCTGCTGAAGCATACCATCAAAATTTTTCCAAAGGACAAAAATGGCTAAATCTGTTAAATTCCTTTTTTTAAAAAAAAAAATCTAGAAAATAATCACTATCTAGGATGGCAAAGAAATTTCTTTGAAGTCTAGATGTGTTAATTCATTTCTGACTGAATCCATATCGGAATTTGCGAAGTATTTGTTGGGAAGAGAGTATTTGACTGGTGAGGCAGTTGCTCTGTTATAGAAAGGTAGTGATATTTCCCTTGACTTTCATATCCTCTCAGTTTTTGCAAATAGAGGAAAGCTAGACTGTAGGTGTTCAAACAATTAGAGTTGCATAGGAGTATGTGACACAGTCCCTCACCGATAGCCTGTTCTCTAGATTGAAGAGAGATGAGCTTGGTGGATGGACTATTCAGTGGGTAAGGAATTGGTTGGAAGGCTGCATCCAGAGAATAATGTTCAATGGCTTAATCTCCAGATGGAAAGCAATCACAAGTGCTGTCCTTCAGGAGTCTGTCAGTTCTGCTTAATATCTTCATTAATGACATAATCAAGTGGGATCAAGTGCACCCTCCGAAAAATTTGCATATGACACCAGGCTGAGTTGTGCAGTTGACTTGTCTGAAGGATGGGAGGCCATCCAGAGGGATCTGGACAAGAAGCGGGGCCATGGGAACCTCATGCAGTTCAACAAGACCAAGTGGAAGGTAGTGCACCTTGGTTGAAGCAACCCCTGGTGTCAATACGGGCTGGGGGATTAACAAATTCTCAGTTGTGCTGAGAAGGGATTGGAGGTGGTGGTGGATGAGAGGCTGGACATGAGTTGGCAATGTGTACTCACAGCCCAGAAAACCAACTGGACTGCATCAAAACCAGCATGGCCAACAGGTTGAGAAGGGAATTCTGCCCCTCTACTCTGTCCTAGTGAGACCCCACCTGAAGTACTGCATCCAGCTTTGGAGTCCTGAGCACAAGACAAATGTGTAGCTGTTGGAACAGCTTCAGATGAGGGCTACAAACATAATCAGAGGATTGAAGCTCTTCTCCTATGAAGACAGGCTGAGAGAGTTAGGGTTGTTCAGCCTGGGGAAAACTTGACTCTGGAGAGTCCTTATTGTGGCCTTTCAATATTTAAAGGGGGCTTATAAAAAGATGGGGACAGTTTTTTTTGTAGGGTCTGTAGTGGCAGGAAAAGGGGTAATGGTTTTAAACTAAACGAGAGTAGATTCAGACTAGATATAAGTAAGAAAAATTTTGGATAGGATGGTAGAATACTGTTATACTGGAATACTGGAGTGGTAGATGCTTCTCCACTGTTAATGCTCAAAGTCAGGCTGACGTAGCAACCGGATGTAGTTGAAGTTGTCCCAGCCCACGGCAGGGGGGTTGAACTAGGTGATCTTTAAAGGTCCCTTCAATCCAAACCCTTCTGTGATTCTATATTCTGTTTCATGCAGTGCTGCTGCATGAAACACATGCATGTGTTAACAGGCCGAGGATTCAGCAAAGCTCAGTTTTAATAGTATTTAACATACCGATATTTCACCCTACAGTGACAGCAGAATGTTTGCTTTGGGTTGTTGTCTGTGTTATGTTTTGAGCATTCCAGGATCTGTCTTGGGGTTAGACTGTAAGTTATGAGCAATGGTGACCTTTAAGACCACACAGTAGCTCATGAATGTAGGGTAATAAATAGCATAAATTCAGGGAGCCGAACCTTCATTCCCTACAGAGAAGAATCCCACTGAGGAGAAATGTGAATTGGAACACAGAAAGTCTTCCCTTTGGATTTTTTTTTTAATATAAGAGAGAGGTTTTTGATTTAATTTTTAGAAGTTAGAGTTAATGATTTCTTTGATGTCCCCAATTGGGACACAATAGTCATTTCTTAGTTTTAGGTATTCTTTGTCAAGACATCAAAGCCAAGATATATACCATGAATACTTCCATATGATTTTTTTCAAAGAAATTCCTCAAACCTTGGACTTCTCTTGAACACTTGAATTTGATTTTAAAGAGAATGCTTCTGTGGTTTTTTGGTTTTTTTTACTGCTTCTGAAAGCTCTTTATTGTTCCTTAACAGATGCCACAGTTGGAGAAGAAGCTGGAAGAAGAACTTGAATGTAATGCCAGAATCATTGCCTGCCGCTTTCCTTTCCCCTGCTGGGTTCCAGATCATACTACAGGAAAGGGAATAGACACTGTGTGGGCCTATGATTTGAAACAGTCTAGGCAATGCAAAACAAAAAGCTTGGAAATTTCACCAGTGACGGACTCCTAAACATCTAATTTATTTTTTATACTGAAATTTTTGTCTTTGACCTCACCTATTGAAGATAAGATTAATGTGGATAGAGTCCTGGCATATAGAGACACATATATTCACTAAAAGAACTGAGGTACATCGGTTATCTGAAAGCAAACAAAGGTTGCTGAAAGGTGTAGTTATATGGCTTAATGTAGTGTCCTCGTTTAACACCTTTTGGCAATGAAGTACCGCATAGATGTTCACTCACCCCAGTCTCCACACTCCCACAGTTTGATGGGAAGGAAAATTAGAAGAAAGGTTATACCCATGGGTTCAGATAAGAACAGTTTAATAATTTAAATAAATTTAATAATAATTGTAGTGAAAAGAGAGACGGCTAACAGAGAGAGGAGTAAAACCCAAGAAAGATGAATGATGCACAGTATTATTGCTCACCACCCACTGGCTGATGCCCAGCTCATCCCAGAGCAGCATTCAACCCCTCCTTGCCAACTCCTCCCAGTTTATATACTGGGCATAGAATATCCTTTTGGCCATTTTAGGTCGGTTGTTCTGGCCATGCCCCCTCCTGGCTTCTTGAGCACCTCCATGTTTCCAGAGCATGGGAAACTGAAAAGTCCTTGGCTTTGGGTAAGCACTGCTTATCATCAGCTAAAACATCTATATGTTATCCATGTTATTTTTGTCATAAATCTAAAACAGCATTCTACCGATACTAAAAAGAAAATCACCTATCCCAGCTGAAACGATGACATGTAGCTACTAAAAATTATGAGAAAGTTTTATAGAAGTGGAAAACTTTAATATGGAAAGTGGGATAAGAAATGTGGATCACTACTGTGTTGTGGTTTTACCACTAAAATAGCCATTCTGACAAGAGATGTGCGAAAGAAGCCACACACACCCCCAAAAAGAAAGAAAACACACAAGTATCACAGTTTATTTCACACACACAGAAAAACCGACAATAAAGTGCAAAAACCCAGACAAATTAAGCTTTCCCAGGGCCCGTGTTGGGGTGAGAACGCTCTGGAATAGTGCTGGTCTCTCTCTTGGGCTCCCGAAGAGACGCCGGGATAATTAGAGAAGGCCCGCGACTGATCTGAGGACCTACAGCAGCGCGAGCCTCTGCTCGGCTTTTTCTGAAGAAAAACACTTGGACAGTTAGAAACCGTGAGCCCCCCTCCCCCTCCCTTCAGCCCCCGGGAAGGGATTTCAGTGCTGATGGAAGAGATGTGGTCTTTAAACC
>VYZS01056192.1:33939-45949 GCA_013400695.1 Neodrepanis coruscans
CGCCATGCAGTTGCGGGCGGCCCCGGCCCCGGCGCGGGCCCCGGCGTGGCCCCTGCACGCCTGCGCCCGGCGGGGAATGGGGGGGGGAAACGGTTTTATTTTCTAAAAAAATAGTGGGTTTTATTTTCTAACGCACAACATACTGTTAAAGGAAATATAAGTTAAAATGCTCATATTGCTGAACTTAATGTACTCATTCTTTCTCACTCTACATAGCATTTGTTAATGGTCTTGGAAATAGTGTGCAAGTGGTTTCTCAAATGAGCTGTAGTTCCTAAATATCTTCATTATATATGGCAAGCAGGCATAATGCTGTGTACACAAAACTGATCCAGGTAGAGTATGATGGTGATACTGATTGTTTACATCTCAGCCTTGAATGTGTGCTTTTAAAAGGTGACAGTGACAAAAGAGGCAAATATAATAAATTGTTCGTTCACTAACACAAGTGCAGCTTCTGATTTTATTCATGAATTGTTATTTAACTTATGTGAAAACAAAACTGCAGAAATGTGTTCTTCCTGAACTCTCATAGGTATACGTGTTTACAGATGACCATAATTTTTCATAACCTCTGATCTAGGAAGGGTTTTGGAAGTCATTTACTTGTCAGTGAAGCAACATCATTTGTGTATGCTCAAACTTTGGATAAAGGTATGAATGAGAGTTGCTTACTTGAATACTTGAAGTCTGTCTCTCTGATTCCAGGGCTAATTGTTTCGGCTAGCTTAGCTAAATGTGATTGGGTAGGGAGACAAGAAGGAAGGGTTTCAATTGGATTTCTTTTCCCTTCCACTTTTCTGTACCATCTGATGAGATCTGAGAAACTCCCAGTGTTGCTGTGTAGCTTTTCCTTTTAAGTGTGAAGCAAGTTCTCTCTGTCCTTTTGCTGATACTGGTTTGTAGTGGGGTACTGCATTAACATTTTCTTTTTCTACAATGGTTGCAGCATTTTTCTGTTTTATGACAGCCTGCTTCCTTCTTTTTTTTTTGGGGGGGGGGTTCCCAGATAAAGTTTTACTCTTTTTACCCAGTAACAATTAGTCAAAGTTCATAGTCAGCCTTCTCTGGCCCCAGTTAATGTACAGCCTGTTTGTTAAGCAGTGACTATGTAAGTTTGCCAGATCTTTGCATATATGTTACCCATAGAATGAAGTTGAACAAGCCAGGCAATCGTCACCTGACTTCAAGGCAGTCATTATCACAGCTAAAATTTGCTATGGCCAAGAGAAGTTCTGAGACCATACAATATCAGGCAAATACAAAGTCTGTGACATTTTTTAGGTGTCATGAAATCAAATTTGTGTGACTACAGTATTTGGCTTGAAGAGAAGTTGGATATTATTTGGGATGTGCAGTCTACAATGATACCTGTACCTAGGTTTTTGTTTTTTGTGTGAGGGGAGAGGAAGGAGAATTTAAAATACAAATCTACACTGAGGATTTGAAATGGAGCAGTGGCATGGTTTTGTCCTGATTAATGTATACAAAGCAGGAGAAGAAGGGGCAAATGCATCTGGAGTCTGCAAGGGAGAAGTGATTTCAGCCTGGCATGTCAAGGCACAACAGTAGATGTGGAGACTGTGTGCTGAAGAATTCTGGTTTCTGTAAGCAGAATTTTGCGGCCTTTTAATGCAATGTTACATAAAGCATCTTGTAAAACTACATTAAATTCTTTGTCATATACCTAAATGTTACAGTTATTACAAAGTGACAGGACAGGGCTAGAGTGACTTATCTAAAATAGCTGAATTTAATATCCCAAGGCCATAAAACTGGAACCTGAGAAAAAGGAAATCTGAAATTATTAGAAAAAGACCATAAAAAATATAAATTAGCTAATTAAGCAGAGTTCTTCCTCAAATGATTATAAAGAAGAGGAGACAAAAGATTTTGATCAACTGAATTGTGACTCATCTGCAGTGCAGTGCTTTGACCTAAGTTGCTACAGTCTACTTTCACTAAAGTTAGTTTGTAGGGAATAAAGTAGCTATTTACTTTTTTTCTCTGTCTGATTAAATATTTTTCTATTTCATTAATGTTTGCCTCTTAAAAGGTAAAACTGAATTTCTCATTTCTGCCTGTGGTAAGGGTTTTGGGATGTGCACTTCTTAGTTACCACCTACTGCTCCAGAAATACTTGTTGAGGAGGGCAAAATAGAATTAATGATGTCATGGTCTGAGCTTTAGGAGAACTAAGTGCTGCCCTTAAGGCAAGGAGGGATTTGTGGATGTTTTAAAGTAAAGCAGAGGGCTGTTTCTTGCTCTGGCCGGGCGTACATTGGAATAGGCAGTGGTCTGAAGGTTCAGAATTCCTTATGACATAATGAAATATGCTGTATTTCCTGTTTCCATGGCTTAAGTGTGAAATGGAAAGCAAATTGCTCTAATTTACACAGGAGGACTGGGAAATCATTTTCTTGTCATATTGGCCTCATTTTTTTCTATAATGTACTATATTCTTTTGATAGTTTTCAAGATTAAATACTTAACTGTGCCTTCAGTTATCACTGTATGGATTATTATGTTGATACTCTTCCAATTGGAAGATTTCATTGATATGCTACTTCAGAGTAAGAATTTGTTTCTTCTGAAAATTGGGAAAGAGAACTGCCTTAATCAAATTATAGTGTAGATCTGAAGCCAAAAGGAGGAAATCTTTAAGCTACACATGCTATTCAATACTGAAGTAATTCAGATACACAGAATACCTATAGTTTTTGTTTGTGTCTTCTAGCAGAATCACATATTTTTGGGAGTTACTTGTTTTATCCTTTCCTTGCCCTGCCAGATTTTAGCAAAAAAAAAAAAAATCTTACATTACCAGATGAGTAATGCTTTCCTCATAGAAAATCAAAATAACATTTGATTTTTTTGTAAATAATACAGGTCAGAGTCAGACTTTCAAATTTTTTCTTTGTTCTGCCCTCTTCCCCTTTTTTCCTTTTTTTTTGTATTGAGACACATTATATTACCACAGATTTGTGATGCAAGATAAATTGTACCAATGCAGCATCTGAGTGCTATGACTCTAATTTTGTAGTTTTCTTTTTCCATTTTGCATAAATTGGCTTTCTAGAGAGAGAGAGAGAGAGATGTATGGCTACCAGAGAGCCATCTGGTAGGCAGCTTGCTTGTTATACTGCACAGTCACTGCAGCCACACAATGTCAGCTGAGCTTGTCCAGTTTTGTTTGGGAAATATACACATATTAGGTGACTTTTGGACATTTCTGTATTACTGGGTTTATTGAAGTTCTTAGCTTATCCTCTGGTCTGATTATATTCTGCCACTTAGTCTAATACTGTTCCAAGGAAGTTAATCCTCTGTCTCTGAGCTGCCGCTTATTTCTGATGCTTGAGTTATAGCCAGGTAAGAAGATACAGAATCCAATTTCAAATAAAGCACAACATTTCACAAGCCAGTTGAACGAGTATGTTCTGTGGAAAAGAAGTTCCAAATCCTAGGCTTTGGAGAAGTCTTTCACCTTTCATGAAGGATAAACACCTTTCTGAAGGCAACCGAGATCTCCTGAATTCTGCATATTTTTTTTAACAACTACATGAGCTTTGCTTTTCTCAAGTGTGTGTTCTTCAAAAACTTTTACTGCTGTAATACTATGCTAAGAGCTTTAGGGGAAGTAATCAGAGGCATCATTTTGGTTATATATTTTGTGCTATGGGAGGAAAAGGGATATTACGGCCTGAGTATGGCAGTTTTATCTGTTTCAAAAGTAATTTGACAGACTTACACATCTACTTGTGCATATTTCTCATTGAATAGGAGAATCTATACTAAGAATGGGCTGTGATGGGGTCATGTCTGATACCATTACACTTGACCAAACACTTAGTATTGATAAATTGCCACATGTTTCTGTAGTTTTGCTTTCCATGGTTTACAAATACTGAAGCATTTTTTCAAGAAAGGACATGAATCCTTCAAATTCATTGCTCAATTTTGGGTTGTCCTGTGCAGGTCCAAGAGTTGAACTTCAATGACCCTTGTGGGTTGCTTCCAGCTCAGGATATTCTGAGTCTGTGGTTGAAGAGGGCATCCTAACAGCAGATTTAATGCCAGTAAATTCTGCTTTGAGTAAATTATTTTTCTTTTGTATTTGTAAAGATTACAATTCTCTAATTTTAAAATGTAGCTTCAACTTGTTTTCCAGAAATTTGTGTTTCCAGAAGAATATATGTTTCTTTTAGAAGTTAGAATTCTAAAGTTCTAGTTAGTTCAAATTCAAGTTAGACTTCTTGAATTCTAGATAAGAAAGTGTGGCATCTATGTTTAATGTAAAAATAACCCTTGAGTGACATTACTGTAAATATTAATTCTACAGCTTTCTTCTTTACATGATAATCTTCCTGTTCATCCTTGTACTTTACTGAGTACGAGGATCATCTGTGATCTGACATCCCTACTGGCATCCCTGTGCTTTGCTGAGGGAGACTTATACATGGATAACTACCATTTTTTTCTTATTTTCTTTCTGAATTCATCCTCTTTAAGTGTTAGCTTTTATTTTTCTTATTGTCTTTTTTCAATTTGACTGTTTAACTTCATAAATTCATCAGATCTTCTAATTTCCTTTAATTTCTTTTCTGTAAATAAATTGTGGGTTTTTTTTGTTTTTTGTTTTTTTTTTTTCCCCAGAAACTTTCAGGAAGACTAAATATGTTAAGGAATGTTCTTTTTCTCTAACATTTTAACAAATATTTAACTAACCTTCTTGATTTGTTTAGCACTGTGTATGCTGACATAGCATGACTTCTGTTTCCAGTTGATGAAAGAAAAACACATCCACCTCGATGGTATTTAGACTGAAAAAATAGCTTTGGTCTACAACAATTCTGACTATTTAGTAGTTTTAAGTACCTAATTTCACATTTTTATTATATTTCCTTGCTTGGCAAATGAATACAGGCCTTTTATCCCTTCAATTCTCTGGATTTGGGTTATTTGTTCAGGTGGGACTTTTGCTGACTTCTTTTTCTTAGTACAATGTGAGGTTTCTATTAGAGGCTTTGGTTGAAATGTCAGATGGTTGTTTTTTCTGCAAGTTGGTGTGTGGACTTGGAACAATCAGTGTGATACAATCCAGTGAACTGCTAGCACTGGTAAAAATTAAATAAAACCTGCTTACCAGTTAATGCACAGGGATATTTTTCAGCTTACTATATATGTTGTGGTTTTTAAAAGTAAATGATGTTTTTGAAGGCCATATAAAACTTGTGGCACAAGGAGTTCTTAGCAAGGTCAGAAGCAGTAAATTACTGGCTTTCAGCCTGAGGTTTGTGGCTGTCTTCTGAGGAATCCACAAAAAGTAATTTAAAAAGCAGGTCTACTATCAGTAGGTTTATATTTGCTGCCTGTGGTTGTGTTCTTCCATAGGAAAACCTTAATGTATCTGAAATGACTATTTGAGAATCCCTGAACTAAAAATAGAGATTTACGTAAGATATTAAATGGAAATGAGTTTATCAAAGTGAGGAGGGTTTTTTTCCCCTTCTTTCTATTGTTTCTTGTGTCGATTGTTGAGCTTTGAACCTTTGCAGTATACAANGTGAGGAGGGTTTTTTTCCCCTTCTTTCTATTGTTTCTTGTGTCGATTGTTGAGCTTTGAACCTTTGCAGTATACAAATATATGAGCCTTCGTGTTTCTTCTGGTAAGCACATAGCTTCCTGTTTTGCACATTCTCATTGCGTTCTAATAATTTTATCTTTTTAGGTAATCTGTGACATATACCCTGCTGTAAGGGTCTAATTACTTTGTTTTAGGAACCGCTTAAATGTTGTTTAATGAACTGCTACTGAAGCCTCTCTAAAAAAACCTGCAGATTCTGTGAAACTCCTTAATGCTGTAATGTCTGTAATGCTGTCCGTATGAGAGATCTGGTTCAGAGAAGCATAAATATCTCTCTTGTATATGCTCTCTTGATTCTTTATTTATTTTCTGATTGACAATGGAAGTGTGAGGAGGACACACAAAATTAAAAGAACTTGAGGACCCATGTAAGTTCTGAGAGAGAAAAATGCCCGTGGTAAGGGATATAGCCAAAGTCTAAGAGGCCTTCTCTGTCACTGTAACTCCAGCCCATGAGGTTCGATGCTGTCTTTTTTTCCCCCCTAAGAATACGTAGCTGTTTTTGAAAGTATACTTCTTTTTCTGTCTTTCCCATTGTTTTTTTAAGTTTTTCAGTGAGTACAAGTCAAAATTACTTATAATGGGCTATTCTCTAAATTGTGTACAGAGACCCTCATCATCTGGATTCATGTATATTTTATTGCTGCTTCCTTCCTTTCAGTACCAGAAACCAGACTTACACTCTGAATATCTTTATGTTCAATACATAAATAAGCTTTGTGGATGTGATCAATACCAATTAAGTTTATTTGCAAACAGAGATCTTGCACTGCAGCAATTCTAAGAAGAGTTTGAGCAGGAATGGGACAAATAATGGTCATCATGGGAAAATACTAATGTTATTTAGTGACAGGGATTGTAGTTTACTGCCACCTTTTAATTTTGGTGAGCAGTCTGGTGTGTCAATCAAAGTCAGGGAATAAAAAGACTAGTAACCAAAGCAGCACAGTGTGTGGTGCCTTAAAAGAAATTAGTTTTCTAACACTATCTTCAGAGGTTGCCTTCTGGTTTCATTTAAATTATTAAGTATAGTTATTTTTCTGATAATGAGTATGGTGTTAAGAAAGTATTACTGACTGAGCTAATACAACTAGGGAATCTCCTGAAGTATTTATTCCATAGATAAATAATTCAGATAATTTTTGTACTCTTTTTTCCCCCTCACAAAAAACCCACCAGCCCTTTACAGGGACAACACTGCAGAATTAAAAAAGAAACTTTTATCACCTTTAGAAATTAAAGATTGGGAAATAACTTCTAATATAAAGTTAGTTCAGCAACTGGGTCTTATTTACCAGAGAGCATTAAATATAATGTAGGTCAGATGTAGCCTGACGTAATAAATGGTTTAAATTGCTTAGAAGAAGTTAGTGCTACTTTTGAGTCCCCTGGACATATACTCTGGATTAGGTAGCTTGCTCATTCTAATAAAAACACTGATCAAATAGCATTCTTCTCAGGACTATTTGTCTGCTACATGAAAATCAAGTAATCTAAGCACTTTTATGTGCATAAGAAACCTGGATGCTGGATCTGTGATGAGGTTTTGTCAATAGCTGTTTTCTTCATGCTTGTCCATACTTTGAGAGATTGTGAACATCAGATGATTGGAATGGGAACATTTTTTCACTTGGGTGATACTTGTAAGGACAAATTAGATATTGAAGCATACCTTTGGTCCCTTTCAGGATATCTGATTAATAGCGATCATTTCTATAGTATTGTTTTAGTCTGACTGGTAAAATTTTCATTTTCACAGGCGTAAAACTAGATGTTGCTTACCATTCATTTGTCTTTCTAGTCTGTTGTATGCCAGAAGAATCCCTGTTGGCAACACAAATCTCTTTCTGTGCAAAATATGCAGGAATTGTTTTATTGGCTTTAAACACCTCTATTACTGTGGTGAGACAATATTCCTTTCCTAGTGTTGGGTATGCAGATCATTTGCTGTCTAAGCTTGTAAGTACTAGGGTTGTGAATGCTGCAGCTTTCTTGTTAGGGTTGTCAAAGCAGCACTGAACCCAGAGTATTGGAGCTCAAGCTCCACAGCAGATAACCCAATCAGAAGTATTGAACTTCTTTGCATTGCTACTTTGCATTTATTGTTGTTAGATCCTTCCCGGTCACTACATGCCAATTTCCTCCCCCTCCCCTCTACAAAATAAACAGCTCCCACCCCAATCTCATCCATCAGAGTCTCTTCTTTGGTTTTCAGCTGTGGGTGCACATTACAAATGACCACATTTGTAATGTTTTGACCACAGTAATGTTTTTTTCTAGGCCATAGGCCTAGTAAGGTTTGTTCAGCTTGTGTTTTGGTGTAAGTAGGCTCAGTTTTAGCTTCAGCTGTCTCAGCCAAATCCTCATAGTCTATGAAGGCACTGAAATGAATGGGCTCTGGGTACTGAAGACTTTCTGAAACTCTCTGTCTTAGCATGATGGGACACAGCATCAATGTTTTTCACAGGTTTTTGTAAAGACTGCTACAGCGCTGCTGATTTTGATCTCTCCCTCAATTTAGGAACTCTGTGGAAAAAAAAAAGGATAAATTTACTCCAGTTTTCTTTCTGCCTAATAGTAGTAGAACATTGTTCTCTAATTTTACACTGCTGTTTGTTTCTGGTACAGTCTATTCATAAACTTTTCTTTACTGGAGGAAAAGACATAACACTGAGGTCCTTTCTCTCCAGCACAAACTTAACAGCAAAGCTCTTGTACTTAGAGGTTTCCCTTCCCCTTTGGAAAGTCTCTCAGCAGGACAAAGGTCATGTATCAGTAGAGGTGGGAAGGCTTTCTCTGAAATTCCTGTGGCAGATACAGATGCCATTTGTCAGGACCATGACTAGGACTAGGAACATCTTGATATTCCACCAAGACTTTGTATAATTACCTCTGGCTTAAGGTTAGTTTAAGGGGTTTTATACTGGGTCTGGTATGGAGGCTTAGAGTAATAGGAGTTTCTCAATCTGTTTGCCTCTTTGGGGTATATTGGAAATGGAATTTTTGTCCTTACCATAGCATGATTTTTTATATCAGCAAAAAATCACAATGCATTGATAAAATGAAAATATAAGAATAATCTTCTGATACTAATACTCTGGCAAAAGACTAAGCTGAATGTTACTGAATGGAGATTTCTAGGTTGGAGAAGGAAACACAAGTCTGTTCTCCCTTTGGTAAGTATTTTTTGTGCCTATTAACTTTAGGAAAATTTTTTGCATGTATTTAAAAAAAAAGTACACATAGAAGATGGCAGTTGGAATGCTAGTTATTAGTTTGCATTCTGCCCTGCAGTAAAATGCTATGTTTATACAGTGATATTAATTTTCAAACTGCTACTGAATAGTAAATCTAGCAACACTTTTGTAGCATTGGTCAATATTATTTTCACCCTTTGCAACTTCAAAATATGTAGCAAAGAGCTAATTTGTTCAAAAGCACGAAAGTAATCAGTGGCAGTACTGTGATTAAAATGAAGTCTGCAACTGCATGCCCATGTCTATAGCTGGAAGAATGTTTTTTTGTTTTTTTTTAGATGACTGTTCCTCAGGGTGGCAGTACTTGTGTGCTTTCACAGCTGATGGAGCCAAAGATAGAAAGGGCAGATGCTCACTTGTGCCATATAGTGCTTTCTTAGTGCTTAGGACTTGAAGACATAGCACCTGCATTGGTTGTGTCTGTCAGATTTATGATTTTGGTTTTGTTTCTTTGGTCTTACCATTTTATTAACTCTTAATATATTTGATGTCTCATGCTTACTGCTTTTAACTGCATTTGGATCCTTCTGTCATTAGTTATACATGCTACTTAATAGTAAAAGTTATTTATTGAAGTATATGACTTTGCATTGTATATACTCCATCTGGGTCTGTTTTTTTGTGAGTTGATCTGGTTCACTGTTTTCATGCTTCCTTTTTTTTGTGACAGAGAAGTTCCACCTTCAAACAAGTTAAATCTGTTTTTAAGGGAGTATTAAATATAAATTGACTTTGATCCAGAATAGGTGTTGTGACTTCTTTATCTTATTGTTTTACTTGCCTTATAATGTTTTTTTCCGTTGTTGCATGGGCTGTGTCTTAACTTCCTGAGGACACTTCACTAAACATAAATGAAACTTGATTTGTAAAAGTCATCAGATTAATCTGTCACAGCCTATGTTAGTAAGCCTACATGTTCCTATTTCTCATTTTTATTTCTATATTTGTTCATGGGTACCAAAGAGATGATCTGAGAGAACAGCTATTTTCCTTAGGCTCTAATAACTTTATCCTTCATCAAAATGGCATGTAAAATTGAATGAAAAAGCTTTCTGTTGGTGTGACTCCTCAATACCTCTTGCTGTTAAAACTTTCTCTCCTGACAATGCCAAACTTTCTGACATAAGCTGACCAGCAATGATTGATGTTGTGTTTGTCTACTTGGAATGCAGGCTGCTGAAATTATGTGTGGACTCTTCTAGATTATTTTCTTTGATTTTTCTAAAATAAGGGGCAACAACTTGACATAATTTCTAAATATGAGAAAAACCCAAGACAAAGTATTTTCTCTACCATAGGAAAATGCAGTGAGTAGTGTATGAACAAATACACTACTCTCACCATGGCAATCAAATAGTTTACCTATTAGTTAAGTAAACAAAGTCAAAACTTGTTAGTGCAGGAACAGTATAGTAAACAGCATTCCTGGTCTCTGCATTTGATCACTGAATCATGAAAAGAGATCACAAAATCAGACTAGCTTTTTTTTTTTTTTTTTGCAAGACAATTCAGAATGGGTATACAGAAAAGCTTGCTTGAGACCATTTTCCACATAGTAGCATGAACTATTCAGTTGTTTTGGGTTTTTTAAGCTTACTTGAAAGATCAGTGACAGCCCCAAGGCTGAAAGACTTTCCTCTGCATCACCTTATGCAGAATACTACTTTGGTTCAATATATTAATACATATAATTAATACTACTAGAATTACATAAAATAGGAACAGGTGCTAGGGAGAACAGTAGTTACTGCCAATCAGGTGGTGTTATCCAGGCATAGTAACACTTAAATGTTCAAAATGGATTACTTCTGTCATGTCACATTGGTACAGTGAGAGCCCTAAGATCAAGTAAAAATCAATATACATTTAAGCTAAGGCCAAGAACCGAATGGGCAATGCAAAAAGGCCAACTGAATTGAAAAACAGTAAATCTCTGAAGAGCAAGAAGCTTCAATGCTTGCTCCCTTCAAAATGTTTATTGACAAGTGATAGAGAAGAAATATGTATCTCTTGATTTAAATTGTTTTCCTTATTACAGAGTTGTTACACTATGTGTTATGTCTATATGCATTAAGGATTATGGATTATGCTGATTAAAAACTATTTGGAAAAAAAAAAAAAGAGTCCTACAGTTTGTGTTAAAAAGCAAAATGCTAGACAGTTGAAAGGCCCTATTAAGCACATGTCCAGCAAGTGAGGAAAACCACAGAGGTTTTCACATGGGCATCTGTCTCTTCTAAAAGGATCAAGTTCTTTTAATTGCAGTTTCCTGGTATTTTCTGAAACAAATTGGGTAAGTACATGCCAGCAGGCCAAATCCAAACAGGAGATGTAGTTACAAATACTACTAAACATGAGTAGAAGGTGCAGCCTTCTCTTAAGTGCATGCTGTAAAGGTAGCTAGCAATGTCACAGTGAGTTCAGAGCCTTTTTCTTTTTACTGGCAAGACACTAATAATTGACAGCATTCTTGTCACTTACAAAGTAGAATTAGCCTTCTGTCTCCTGAAATAAATCTAGATGGAGAGAATCAAGGTATTAATTAGCTTTTCTGAGTGATAAATCCCTCTGAAGTGTCATTGATCTGGACCTACTACTTTTTCATATTTGCTATCTTTTAGCTGATTGAACAGTTTCTTGTCCTCTGGCTTATGGAAATTGAAGCTGATCTCAATACCAAGGTTCCAGACAACTTCTATAGGTGAGAATTGATATGATTGTATGCAGCTATGCTGAATCCTACTGAACTACTGTGAGATAGTCAAATTACTCTGACAAGGATTTAATGAAAGTGTAATAAATTGAGTGTCCCGTATTTCAGTAACCAGAACTGAAGGACAGCTTTGGCAGTAAGATCCTAAACAAAGATGACATAAGTCCTCTGCCACCAGAGGAATAAACCAAGCAGCAACTCCTTTAAATTTCTCCCACTTCTCGTGTCTCCTATGTTTCCCATATTTCCAACATATCAGGGCTTTCCATGCATTATCGTGGCATAAAAGTGATATGGAATCCTCTTTGTCCTAGCAAGCCTTTGTTTCAGCTTTTCCTTACTGAGGAACTGCTGTGTACTGTCCTACTGCATGTTAAGGAAACTTCCCTGTCC
>VYZS01056193.1:0-10483 GCA_013400695.1 Neodrepanis coruscans
CGCCGGCTGAGGAGACGGGGGAGCGGGGCGGCTTTGACAGAAACCCGGTATTTGGGAGAATTGTGGGTGGGTTTCATCGCGGTTCGTGCCCGTAGAGGCAGGCTGCCTGCTCGCTGCTTGAGGAAAGTACCTGACTTCTCCCGGCTGGTCCCGCCTTCCCGGCGCCGGGCAGGTGTGCGTGGTGCCGGGGGGGGGTGGGAGGATGCGAGGCTCCCCGGGCCGAGCTCGCTGCTTGTGACCCACTGTGCGGGTGGGGGATTTGTCACTATGGCGAATCCCTTCTCTGCCGCGATCAGAAGCTGTGAGCCTTTTGCAGAGAATCGCTTTTCCCCGGATTTACAGGCGATTCTGGTGGACTTGACAAGTTTGGGGTTACTTAGCGGGAACTCCCGGTGTACCGAGTCGTGCCTGGTAATAGGTAGCGGTGATTTGGCTGCGAGTGCTCTTTGGGGAACAGGCTGTTACAGCTGATTTAATGTCTCTGTAACTGCGGACTTTGAGCAAATCCTGAGAAATGAGATACTGGTGTGCTGTTCTCTAAATCATCTCTCTGCTAAACTGAGCATCCTTCAAGGGGTGGGTTTTTTGTGTTCTCAAAATTTCCAGTTTCATTGCTATAGTAACAGCTGCTATGCTCATATGTTCTCTTGTGTGACATAAATAGATTTGAAGATAAATAGGATACATAAAGAAGTTTGTCTGAGTTTATCATTCAGGTACACAAGTTCCTTGCTGTAGTCAAGACCTCTTCTCATCCCCCTTTCTCCTCTCATCCAGCTCCCCTCCCCCACTCCAGCTGTTATCAGCATCCTATATAACTCCAGTGTATTTATACACACAAATTGAATTAACTGATTTAAAACATCTTTCGTTTGAGGAGATAGATTAATACTATTTGATAGAGTTTATTTCCTATTTAAACAGCAGGGATTAAAAAACTTTATATATATACATATATATATATATAAAACAATCATTTTTACATTTCAGAATGAGTAAAGCAACAGAATCACTAAATGATGCTAAAATCGAGATCTTGGGATGCTTATATCAAGCTTGTTGTCAAATAGTCTCAAAATACAAAGTGTTTTTTGTAGCAATTATGTTAGTATAACTTCTCCCTGATGTAGTCCAATACATCATTGGCCACAGGTATAAAATATTACCTTTGTAAATTAGAATTGCCACAGACCTTGTATTTTAGGGAGTTTTCAAACTTCATCCTATAGTAAGAATTCTTTGAGTATAATAAGGCATGGAGGAAATTGTCAGCATTAAAGGAACAAAATAAAACTCAATTAGAAATTACATACCTGTGGCTATGAACCCAGTATTTCTCTGATTTTTCTTACCTTTGTTCTAGGATAGAAGTCTCTACTTTGGCAATATCCTAACAGGCATAGTCCATTTTCTTGTTTATCTCTTTTTAGCAATGGATTTTGTATTGCACTATGGGTTTTGTTTAAGGGTTTTTTTGAAGGAGGCTTCTTTTTGATGTTGCAGCATCAAACCTGTGATAATAGCTTGGTCAAAACTTGTTTTTGTAGAGTTTGAGATTCATCATAATGACTCTGAACTGCTAATGTTAGAGAAGCTGTTCATCTTCGGCTAGATCCAAGTTGCAGTGTGGATTTAGGCTTTTGGGGCCTTCTTGGGTGACAGTGATTGTAAAGACATTCCTAATAGTATTTTCTACATTGATTTGAATAAAAGTTAAGAAACTGACATTCATTTTATTGGGTTGCTTTTAAATAAAAGCTTTTGAAAAGAGTTCTGCATCTTGCATAACCTGTCTCTTTTTAAAGCCCGCTGTGGGAAGTTGCCTGTTTCACTGACTTATGGCTTCTGTGAAAGAAAAGCCTATAGATATATGCATTTAGGAAATGGCTGGTGTATTTTTGTGTGGATTTTAGTATGGGAGGGAAATAGTGTTTGATCATTTGAGTTTGCTGTTAAGTTTTAAAAACTGATAAAGCAGCACTAACTTTTCTGGGTGTTGGGCTGATCAGAATAAATATAACAACCTTCACAGTCAGTTTATCTCATAGGGATTTGCTTTTAAGGTATGCAAAACCCCTCGTTTTATTTTATAACGACTGGAAAATCTGTAACTTGGTTAAGTATTAGGTGGCAGACATTCAGAGATAGTATTGCTATTTGAAAAGAGTCAGTGTAAGCAACAGTAAGTTGGTAAATACCTTTTCCACCCGCCTCCCTCCCATTGGTGACATGCCTTTCAAGTAGTCCTTGAAAGAAGCTCTATCACATGACCCATTCTTTTGAAGAAGTTTCCTATTGTGTGCTCCCACCCCTTATTTTCCATTGCCATCCTGAAACATGTTCCTCGTGGTCTCCCTGCCATCCCTGAGCTGCACTTCCCTGGCAGTGTTAAGTGCCTGACTAATCTTCTAGACTTTCACTGGTCTTGCTGAAGTCTGTGGACTACACAGAAGCTTAAAATTAAGGTATTCTTCAGAGTTAGCCAGGATCAGATGGTACGGATAAAGCAGTCTTTTTTTTCTTTCCTTTTTTTTCCTTTTTTTTCCTTTTTTTTTTCTTTTTTCTGTAGATATTTTTGCTCAGAACAGGTTCAGTATTTGAACTGTAAGTATACCGTATTACTGCAGGAGTTTTTCAGTCATTGTGTTAGAAATCAAACTATTGAGAAAGAGAACACACAATTGTGTTTTGAATGGCTAATATTCAATAAATAATGTTTCTGCTTCTTGTTCATAACATCCAAAGATGAGTTGATGTTTTGGGGGGTTTTTGAGAAGGAGGAGGAGTGAAAAATAGTTGTCACAATGCACTGATTGATGATTTGCCTTCTGTGAGTAATGTCAAGTTGCACTGGTATGTTTGTGTCATCACAGGGTTGATGTTACATGAAGTAATCGTTTTTATCTCCAGGAATTAAAAAAAAAAATTATTTGTAATAATTACTGGAAATACAAATAATACATTTGTTTTAATTATTTTTGCATGATCTCAGTAATTTGTCCTAGAGCTATCTAGTTCATGAATACTACTGGGTTTCAGTGTGCCAAACAGGCCAAACTGCCAGACCTAAATATTTAAAAGAGAAGACATTCAGATGCAATCCATTTTATAAAAAAATGGAATTAAAAGTTACATAGATTGCCCAAAACATAATCTGTGTAAGACTTAACTAAAGAGATGCCATTATTTATATTAATTCTTACAAATCTGATTATGAAACAAGTTAAAATTTTTAAAATGACAATTCTTAGACTTCATTCTGAATTTCAAATAAGACATGCAACAGCATGGAATGACTCAGTTTTAACCGAGTAACCTTAGAAACGTCTTCAGAAATGGCTTTTAGTCTAGTTATACTTGAGCTGTTGCTATTGCCAAGTGTGTGCTTGGATGGATATGTGTGTGCATGTGTATAAAGTGCTTCTGGTGAGCGTACACTTGCTGTGTTTATTCTTAGTCTAGCTGCTTCGTTGCTGTGATCTGCAATTACAGCTTTAGAAGAAGTTTTCTACTTTGCACTGCTGTAAGGCATATTCCATCATCTATTCAAGCAGCAATCCAAATCCAGAAAGCACAGTTTGTAAATATCTTCATGTAGCTTCCACACCAGGACTGAGCTGCAGAGTGCTGCTGGGAGCCAAACTTGCCAAAGCAGCCCATTTTGCCTGGAATAAGGAGTGTGTAGGACAGCAAACAGCAGAAACATGGGAAAACCCTTCTAGGATGGAGGTTGTTGCACAGGTTTCTCTTCATACTCTCCTGAAGCATCTCCTGCTGGGCAGAATCAGATAGACAGTAGTAGAGCAGTACTGAGTTCATTTAGCAGCAAAGGGAAAGGAGGCAGCGAAAATGTGATGTTGAGGTAGTTTGTTCCTCAGGTTATGTGATGGGAGGAGTGCTGGTGTTACAGGGTCACTCCTGCCTCTTCATCCAGGCTTAGGGAGCACTAAGGACACAAAGGGCAATGGAAAGTAATTTTATGCATTGCTTTATTACAAAAACCTTGAAGGAAGATAATTTTGTTTGAAGACTACATCATGCTTCATAAGCTGTACTAAAAGGTTAAGTTTAAGAAATGAGTGTTGGTGTGAATTACTTTATATAGTGTTAGGTGGAAGGAATATTATTTAGCTATCCTTCATATAGTGGTGTTGTGTTCCTCTGCACAGCCCTGGTGCCACCGCTGCTAAAAACTTCACTCAGTGCTCAGTCTAGTGTTTACAAATACAATCTTCTTTCAGTTCATTCTAAAATCAAAGTGAATAGGAGTTTTTCCTTTCTGAATAGGACTGTCTGTATGCATGTGTAGTATTAACACTAAAATAGCACTGTTTTATAAAAGTGTGACATGAGCTATTACATAAAATATGCTTTCCACTCTTTAATGAGCAAAGAGTTCTAAGTTTTTTCATGTCCTAATTGGTTCCTTCTGCTCTTTCGTCTATTTTGTCTTGCTCTTCTCCCTCTTTGCTGAGGACCCTTCTTTGCCCTTTCTCCTGTAAGCTTTTCATTGCATATGATGTGTTCAGCCCTGGTTTCCTCTTGAGGTTTATGGCAGGACATCAATTTGGTGGTGAGTGTTGACGTGTTTTGGCATTTCAGTGTGCCATCATAGGAGCACAGAACAGCTTAAGCACCTTTGTTTGGGATAATCAATGTACATTACCACTAGCATGGATTTAGGTTATCTTTTGATGGCATGAAGATACCGGATCATCTATATACCACTTCTTTATTGCCTTCTTTAAAAAAAATTACCTGGTTAAGAGTTAGACTTCACCAGTAATTCACACTGTACTATGTATTTGTGCTAGAATGGCTGCATTACTGTTAACTTACAGCCAATGGGAATCTAAATCACCCCAAAATTAAAAGTTCTCTGTGACTTAAAATCCCCACCTGAGGCACAGGGCTGAGCTAATAAAACTGTCTGGGTGCAGTGTACCATTGTATTTCTTTGGACAGGCGAGGAAGAAAAATATTTGGATTTTTTTGGCTTTAAGATAAGCTGTAGGATTTGGACTATATGATTGATCATAACAAAAAGGACACTGCTTTGTTTCTCATAACTATTTTGTGTTTTTACAGAATCCCCTGAGTATCTCTTTTATAGGAAGAATCAAATTACTTCATTAATGTTAGCCAAAGTAGTTTTCCATAGATGTTTTTAATAAGTTATTTTTTCCTTTGTTTTTATTAGCTGGAAAATTCCTTTATCTGCTGTCAGAGCCTTTACACATCAGAACACTGTTAATGCTCTTTTGTTGTAGAACAGATACTGTAGTCCTAGGTAGTTGGTTTTTTTCTCATTCTAATTTTGTTTGGCTTGAGACTCTTTCAGACAAGAAATCCAAATGGAAGATTTTGGATAACATCCAGTAGTATTTCACGTATTAATCAAACACTTAGAATTTGGTATCTTTCTGATACAAAGTTACTTGTTTCCACATTGTAGCCTGCAGGTTAGCCGTACTGATGTTTTTGGAGTACGTACAACTACACAATTCAGTGTTCACTTTGGTTTTCTTTGCCACTGATTCTACCTATTCAGCCATAGTTGTTTCTCTAGTTTTTACAACTGAAACATTTACAGTAGTGCTCAATTCCAGCTTGGACTAGGTATCCAGAATGGACAGTGTACAGCAAAAAAAAAAAAAAAAAAAAAAAAATAGAGGTAATAAAGTGAAATGTCTTTGAAATGTCTTTTTATTGCCATGATTTTTGCTCCTATATTTTTCTTTCTCCTAACTTACATGAAATTAATTTGTTTGTGGAAGAGGAATAATTGATAAGTGCCAAATACAGAGGCCTCATCTGCACGGATATATCTTTGAACAAATGGACATGAGCTTTGGCTTCGTGTGAGCAAACACTAGAAATATGTCTGAACTTGGGTCCTGTTCACAACCTTTCTCTTTGCTTCCCATTCTTGATAGGGGAAATTGTTTGACTGGTCCTCCTAATGGTCTTTGTGAGGGTTAGGGTTAGGGTGAAATCAAATAATATTGCAGACTAACAAGTTTTTAGATGAAGAGTACCAGTCTGCTACATGCTTAAAGTAGTTTCAACTCATATGAAGCTGCAAGTATTTTAACTGAATGACTGGGAAACTGAGTGGCAGTGCCTGTTTCTGGACTTTTAGGTAAGTATGTTTCTAGGGAGTACTGAGGCCTGTCTTGTTGCTTGTAACCACACACGTGGTTTCTGACCTCTGTTCGTGAAATATAGCGGTAATCCTAAAATGTCCAGGATTCAAATGGAAGCATCTAAGTCACTGGAAGGAATTTGTTAAGCATCAGAGCAGAGTTTAAAATGTCTCTGCTTATATACATGCTAAGCAGGAGGTACAAGAAGGAGGTGAAAAAGCTAGCAGAGAAGAGTGTGTCCCTTGTAGAAAGATGGTTAATCTGAGGAGCTAGAGTTCTTCTGTCAGTTTTTCATATCTACTGAAATCCAACAGAATATATGAAGTCAGAGAGCAGAGTTCTGGGAACCTCTCTTTTATGGAACTTATTTTAGAGCAATGGAAATACATTAGCCAGTGTTGGCACTCCAGTTCATACAGCCATGTCTTGGTTAGGTTGATTTGTATTCTGTTTAGTATATGAGATTAGAGGAAGAAACTAGGGCCTCATAAATGATTATACGTCCAAATTTGGGGTCTTAAAGGAGTGCTAGTGAGGCTGAGCCTTGTCTGTGCCTGTTACCACTCATTTTTGCCTTCAGGTCTCAATGGTCCTTGTGTATCTCTTGTCCTCTTCATTTGCCAGGAGTGTGATTCTGTGCCACATGTCTCTGGACTCAAACTTACTTCTTCAGAGCAGAAAGGAGTGCTGTTTTATAGGATGGGGAGTATTAGGCAAGGACAAGGTCCCCACTCAGGCTTTTGTGACATCAGTGAAAATATTTGTTCGTGCTGTACGATCTAAATTGGGATGGCTGTGTTTGTCTTGCTTGTTTGCTGGGCATAGAAGTCACATGTGAAAGCTGTAGCTTCCTCAGGGTCTGAAATCCTATTGCAAGGCCTTATCCCATAGTCTGTAAATGTGCGTTGCAAAAGTATGGATAAAAAGTAACAGACATCTTTAGTCCATCCTGGTGTTCAGGTATTTAAGATAAGTGAGAAGATGCCCTCCATTTCTGCTGTTGTGGAAAATATATCCTTTCCAGTTGCTCTTGCACAGAGAATGTTTTCAAAAGATGGAATAGCTGAGATCTAGAAAGTCAGTATGCAGCTCATCATTAACATAAGCATTCATTTGTTGGGATTTCTAATACTTTTTTTGGATTTTGTGCACACACAGTCTTTAATGTGCAGATGCCTCTGATCAGAATTAGGTAATAACTATGGCAGGAAGAACATTGCAAAATGAGCAGTTGAGAAAGGTTCCATTTATTTTAGGCCAGAACTTTGGTGGGGAGGTGCCCATTTCTACCATGTTAGATGCAGAGTGCTCATATGTAAAACACATTACCTGTCAGTGGTGGCAGCTGCAAGAAACTACACTGGACCAAATTTGCTCTATGAGCAGTCATGAGAGATAAATGAGGCATTTTTCTATAATCGTACGGTCAAATTTGAAGCTCACCTAGATATGGACCCAGAACAGAATACTTTTTGTTTTTATAAAAGTGGTATTGTAGAGGACAGAGGGATATTGTCTAATGATAATGAATTCATGGAACTGTACATTGTAAGTGGTTAGAAGCAAAAGTCAGAATTTAATATGCTGAAATGAGAAGGACCAAGTGATGACTAATCTCACAATTATAAGCCATGGCATATGAAACTGCCAGTTGGATCACATAGATTTTTTAGTAAGTGCATTGAGTTGCAACTTAAAGTGTTTAAGTGAAGAATAGTGTCCCTGCCCTCTGCAGGGTGTTGAGACTAGATCATTTTTAAGATCCCTTTCAACCCAAACCATTCTGTGGCTCTGTAGTAGGGAAGTGGTGTATCAGTTTGAATACAAGTGGTCTCAAATCTTGGTCACCTCTCCTTTTACTGAGGAAGTTTTTGCATATGCTTTTCTGTATTTACTTCCTCCATAGTGTATGTCTGTATCTTGCCTTATGGCCCCTTACCCTCCCTGTCCAACCCCGGTACAAACCATGAACTAGCCAGCTGTACTACTCTCAGGGAGTAAAACCTTTTGATAATAGAACTAAAGTTGTCCGTGGGTTAAAGGAGTGTTGCCTGAGAGGAAATGAAGGGTGGAGAAGGAGCTGTGACCCTCTGATACTGGGGAAGATTTCCTGTGACTGGAGAGAAAAATGACACCTCTCCATGAGGTCTTCCCCCACCTCCAACTTCCCTGAGCATCCTGCTTTAGCAGGAATACAGTCATGTTTACATTTTCTCACCAAAAGGTGTCACGAATTCTTCAAAGAGCTGACAGCGTGGTCTGTGAAGAAGGCTGGGTTGGACTCTCTCAGATATTTGGAGGGGAAAAGAAGGTGAAGTGAGACAAGATGACAGTGTTTTGTGTTCTTAAAGAAAGGAAGGACTGAGTAAAAGAAAATTTGGAGACCAGCTAATCACATTGCTTTCTGGACGTTACAGCAAAAACTGACAGAAAGGATAATATAAGACGTGAAGGCAGTAAGTGGTTAATGGGAACATTTGCAACCTGAGTTCTCCAAAACCAGATTGTACTGGAATAACCTGCTTATTGACCTTTTCTTAGATTATATCTGATGTCTTTCTATTTCCTGTCAGGGCTTTGAGCATGCATTTTCTGTAGTGCCACCTGGGAAATGTTTAGTTAAGCTAGAGAAGATGGATATTCTTTCAAAAGTGTAGTTGGGCAGGGACTTGAGTAAGGGAACATTGTCGGTTTGTCATTTTGAAGTAATGGAAAGGAAGGGTGCTGCTAATAAAGTCTCAGAAGCAGAACTCTTTTGACCACTTGGAAAATACTTTTTCATTTTATTATCTTGACACAAAACCCTGAAATAAGCCAAGGAAACTTCTTGATAGTGGAATATTAGGAGGTGTTTTCTGAAGAGAGGAAGAGAAATCCTGCGTAGAAAGAGTTTTGCAGCTTGGAGGGAAAGAATAGAATTGGAGCCAAGGTAATAACACATCTAATAGCTAGTTACATATTTCGTATCCTTGACTGAAAACAAGAGTTGGAAAAGACCTGTATGACCTGCCTGAGTACAGCACATCTTAGCCACCTGTATTGGGAACAGAATAGAATATTTCAGGGGCTAATCATAACAAGCAAAATCAGGAGCGTTATAGGTGAACTATGTACAACTGTGTTCACATATGTTATAGGTGAACTATATACAACTGTGACCCTGGGTAGGCAAGAGAGAGACTCTTCCCAGCCTTCTCTTCTGAACTATCCTGCATGAATGATCAAGAAATGAAGAAGCTTGTTGTATACAGACCTGACTTAGTGTGTTTCCTTCTTAACAGAGGAAAGACTGCTAGGTTACATAGCTGCTTTTAGTACATGGAGGTTATACATTAAAACTGCTGAATCCTGGTAAGAATAGATAATTCCATGAAGGATTTGTCTTTTTTTTAAAAGACAAGAGTAATTGAGTCTCTGGCAGCTTTTATGATATGCATCCCTGCCCATGATGTGGGGAAATTGGAACTAGATGATCTTTAAGGTTCCTTCTAACCCAAATGTTTTTATATTTGTATTATTTATCTCTGACTGAGGAGGGAGTGTGAGCATAAGGTGTCTTCTGAGTAGCTTGTTTTCACCAGCAGTCTTTGCTTTTAGAGCTTTGAATAAGCAGCTGTGATGTGTTTGACTGCAGGACGTTTGTGAGCTAGTGCTCCTCCGGTTTCCCTCAAAAGATTTGAAACTGGTAGCTCTATTCATTACAGTGACCTTCAACCACTATGTAAAGTTTTTAAGATTTATGCATCAAAACTCTGCATTTCCTTCAGTCTGAAGCTGGAGTTTATGTCTAGCTCATGTCATCCTTGTCTGTGTTGCATCTTGAGCTGCTTTTGGCAAGATGCTGAAGCTAATATAGAATGTAACTGAGCAGTCTCCTCCAAGTGATCTAATTTGTGTCCTGCCCTGTTTAAGATACTATCTCGTGAGTCCAGGAGTTCAAGAATTAACTATCTTAGCTGAGAATCTCTTTTTTTCTGAAATTTATCAAGGTTGTGATGGATTGTGTGTCACAGCTTTTTTCAGTCTGTTGTAGATTTCAGACTGCTTTTGTAGAATCAGGCAAAATTTGATGCAGGTCTTCAGCCAGCCATGTGGTCATGGAATTGTTGACTTCAGAGGTGAGGCATCCATTTGGCATGTGAATGGGTTCAGAGTGACTCAAGTGCTTGTCACCTTTGGACTAACACGTATCTCATCCTTCTAATTGAAATTACTGTTAAAGTTCTTCTTGAAGCTGAACATATCCAGTGGTTTATCGCAAACTTCTGTGAAGGCATTTCTTTTTCTTTTTCTTCTTTTTCTTTTTTCTTTTTCTTTTTCTTTTTTTCTTTCTTTTT
>VYZS01056195.1:8777-21559 GCA_013400695.1 Neodrepanis coruscans
TTTTTTTTCTTGCTGTTGTGTTCAACCTCCCAGTGTTTTTTTCAGGCTGGTAATTTCATACTCTCTTGAGGAGGAGCATGGAGAAATATCACAAGTCCACAAGTCCTTGACAGGAAGCATGGGATGTTCATTGTGGGGCTTTCTTAATTCCTTCCCTCTGCCCGTAAAAGCATGATGTCAGTATCACCACCTTCTTTCTCTTCAGCTTAGAGGCCTATTTTGGTTTCTTATGACAATTTATCTCTACTTCTGACTGATCAGGGATGCAGGACCAGTATTCAACAGACAGTATCACACAGTCCTGGCTCACTCTCGAGATGATTGAGTCACTTTTATCCAGGCAGTGGGGATGCCAATGCCATCTGTACCAGGCCTTAGAAGCTCCAGTGATGCAGCTTTGGGCTTCTGATAGTAATTACAAAAATCACTTTTACTGGGCTACAGAGTTCAAAACTTCTTATAGAGATAGTTACTAGTAATTTTTCATGTTTTTTGAAATTGAGGAGCTTTAAGTCTAAGGCCACATTTTCCAAAAGTGAGCTCTATATTCTTAGGTTTTGGCTAATCAACTTCAGTATAGTCAAAAAGTTTGGTTTTTTTGCAAGTTGCTGAATTCTCCCAACACAAATTAGTATGAGTAGTGAACACTCAAGATGAGGTGTGTCTACATGGGCATAAAAGCTCTGACTAACTGAATTGTGTCACAATGTAATTCATGTACTAAAGGTCATACTTCATGTCGGATGGAAGCATGCATCTGTTGATGGAAACTCTCACTTGGGTGCTGAATGCATAGATTTATACTTCCACCTGTTGTAATTCATGACCTTAGTGAAGGGAATAGAATTTCAAAGAGAAAAAGATCATCTGAGTAAATAGAAATTCTTTCAGAAGAGAAAATACTTAGTTGTTTGGGGAGCTTTCAGAAGTAGATTATGATGTGTTTGTGACATTTGCTGTCAAATTTAACTGAAATCTCAGGGGAAAAAACACAGTGCTTTCAGAGAGCCTAGTACCCAAAATGTGCAAGTGAACACTTAAGCTCCATGTAGCAGTTGAAAAAGATGCAATCTAATCTTCTTCTTTTTTTTTTAATTCAGTTTTCTTTTATTGGCAGGTTTTCAGAAGTAGACTAGCAGATTAAGGGGTAGCATCAACATTTCAATAAGAAAAGCAAATCTACCCTTAAAGGGCAGATTTTTTCATTGTCTAGTCACTCTTCACATGAGTTTAATCTCTGTTACTGTCAACTGAATGCTCTCATTCATTTTTGCTCTCCTTTTTCCATTATACAGATTTCATCTGGGAGTTCCATTATCAAAACTCACTTATCAAAGATAGCATCAAAAGGGTGAGATGCAGCTTAGGTGGAATTCTAGGTCAAGGATAATAAGAACTTTTTAACAAAGAATGTTGTCATACTAGAGAGATGCTGATTGTTTTCAGAAACAGAAAGCAATTCTTAACTCTACAGAGAGATTTCCAGTAGGATTCAGTATTTGTTATAGCTGTATTTTCCCACAGCTGTTAGATGTCCAGTGTATCCAGGCTGTTGTTTGACAACCCTCTCTATGAAGATATTTTTCCCAAGAACCAATCTAAACCTCCCCTGGCACAGCTCGAGGGCATTTCCTCTTGTCCTATCACTTGTTACCTGGGAGTAGAGATTTATGTCTCACCTAGCTACAGACTTCTTTCAGGTAGTTGTAGAGAGTGATAAGGTCTTCCCTCAACTTCCTTTTCTCCAGGCTAAACAATCCCAGATCCCTCAGCTGCTCCTTATAAGACTTGTGCTCCAGACCCTTCACCAGCCTTGTTGCCCTTCTCTAGACATTCTCCAGCACCTCAATGTCTTTCTTGTAGTGAGGGGACCAAACCTGAACACAGGATTCAAGGCGCAGCCTCATCAGAGCTAAGTACAGGAGGATGGCCACTTCCCTAGTCCTGCTGCCCACACTATTTCTGGTACAGACCAGGATGCCATTGGCCTTCTTAGCCATTTGGGCACACTGCTTACTCAAGTTTGGTTGGCTGTTGACCAGGACCCCCAGGTCATTTTTCCACCAGACATCCTTCCCCAAACCTGAAATTGTGCATGGGCTTTTTGCAACCCAAGTGCAAAACCTGGTTCTTTCCTCAGATTCATATGTTATGCATTGGGCCATCAATCCAGCCTGAACAGATTCCTCTGCAGAGACTTTCTGCCCTCTAGCAGATCAACATTCCTATACAACATTATGTCCTTTGCAAAATGGACTCAGTGTGCACTGATATTCCCATCCAGATTGTTGATGTTAGACTAGACTGGCCCAAGTACTTAGCCTTGGGGAACACCACGCATGATCAGCCACCAGCTGGATGTAACTCCTTTTATCACTACTCTCTGGGCCCAGCCATCCAATTATTTTTTACCCAGCAAAGAGTACTTCCATCCACACTGTAGGAAGTCAGCTTCTCCAGAAGAATGCTGTCGGAAACAGTATCAAATGCCTTACTGAAGTCCAGGTAGACAACAGCCATAGCCTTTTCTTCATCCACTTAGCAAGTCACCTTGTCATAGAAGGAGATTGTGTTGGTCAAGCAGAACCTCCTTTTCTAAACCCTTGTTGGCTTGGCCCGTATACCTGGTTGTCCTGTACATGTTGCATGATGGTACTCAAGACTATCGGCTCCATGGCCTTCTCTGGAATTGAGGTCAGACTGACAGGCCTGGATCCTCCTTCTGGTGCTGCTTATGGGTTGGCATCACATTGCTAACGTCCACTCAGGTGGGACCTCCTGACTGACAAGAACTGCTCGTAAATGATTGAAAATAGCTCAGTGAAAGTTGTCTGCCCCTTCAGTACTCCTGGGGGGATCCATCCAGCACCATGGACTTATATAGGTCTGAGTGGTTTAGCAGATTGCTAGCCATTCCTCCTGGATTATGGGGGTTTCATTCTGCTCACAAATCAGGATACTGGGTACCTTTAGCACAGTTGGTTTTGCTATTAAAGACTGAGACAAAGATGGCAGTAACTACCTCAACCTTTTCCTCATCCTGTGTCACTATGTTTCATCCCACATCTTGTAAAGCATGGGGATTCTTCTTCCTCCTGTTGCCAATATACTCATATAAACATTTTTGGCTGTCTCTTACAACAGTGGCAGATTAAGTTATAGCTGGGCTTTGTCCCTTCTGATTTTCTCCCCGCATGACTCAGAACATTTTTGTAGTCCGCCTGAGTTGTCTGCCCCTTCTGTTAGAGGTGATATGCTCTGTCTCTCAATGAATTCCAGCCAAAGCTCTCTTCAGCCCAGCTAGTCTTTTTTCCTGCCAGCTTGTTTTATGGNGCACAGCTCGAGGGCATTTCCTCTTGTCCTATCACTTGTTACCTGGGAGTAGAGATTTATGTCTCACCTAGCTACAGACTTCTTTCAGGTAGTTGTAGAGAGTGATAAGGTCTTCCCTCAACTTCCTTTTCTCCAGGCTAAACAATCCCAGATCCCTCAGCTGCTCCTTATAAGACTTGTGCTCCAGACCCTTCACCAGCCTTGTTGCCCTTCTCTAGACATTCTCCAGCACCTCAATGTCTTTCTTGTAGTGAGGGGACCAAACCTGAACACAGGATTCAAGGCGCAGCCTCATCAGAGCTAAGTACAGGAGGATGGCCACTTCCCTAGTCCTGCTGCCCACACTATTTCTGGTACAGACCAGGATGCCATTGGCCTTCTTAGCCATTTGGGCACACTGCTTACTCAAGTTTGGTTGGCTGTTGACCAGGACCCCCAGGTCATTTTTCCACCAGACATCCTTCCCCAAACCTGAAATTGTGCATGGGCTTTTTGCAACCCAAGTGCAAAACCTGGTTCTTTCCTCAGATTCATATGTTATGCATTGGGCCATCAATCCAGCCTGAACAGATTCCTCTGCAGAGACTTTCTGCCCTCTAGCAGATCAACATTCCTATACAACATTATGTCCTTTGCAAAATGGACTCAGTGTGCACTGATATTCCCATCCAGATTGTTGATGTTAGACTAGACTGGCCCAAGTACTTAGCCTTGGGGAACACCACGCATGATCAGCCACCAGCTGGATGTAACTCCTTTTATCACTACTCTCTGGGCCCAGCCATCCAATTATTTTTTACCCAGCAAAGAGTACTTCCATCCACACTGTAGGAAGTCAGCTTCTCCAGAAGAATGCTGTCGGAAACAGTATCAAATGCCTTACTGAAGTCCAGGTAGACAACAGCCATAGCCTTTTCTTCATCCACTTAGCAAGTCACCTTGTCATAGAAGGAGATTGTGTTGGTCAAGCAGAACCTCCTTTTCTAAACCCTTGTTGGCTTGGCCCGTATACCTGGTTGTCCTGTACATGTTGCATGATGGTACTCAAGACTATCGGCTCCATGGCCTTCTCTGGAATTGAGGTCAGACTGACAGGCCTGGATCCTCCTTCTGGTGCTGCTTATGGGTTGGCATCACATTGCTAACGTCCACTCAGGTGGGACCTCCTGACTGACAAGAACTGCTCGTAAATGATTGAAAATAGCTCAGTGAAAGTTGTCTGCCCCTTCAGTACTCCTGGGGGGATCCATCCAGCACCATGGACTTATATAGGTCTGAGTGGTTTAGCAGATTGCTAGCCATTCCTCCTGGATTATGGGGGTTTCATTCTGCTCACAAATCAGGATACTGGGTACCTTTAGCACAGTTGGTTTTGCTATTAAAGACTGAGACAAAGATGGCAGTAACTACCTCAACCTTTTCCTCATCCTGTGTCACTATGTTTCATCCCACATCTTGTAAAGCATGGGGATTCTTCTTCCTCCTGTTGCCAATATACTCATATAAACATTTTTGGCTGTCTCTTACAACAGTGGCAGATTAAGTTATAGCTGGGCTTTGTCCCTTCTGATTTTCTCCCCGCATGACTCAGAACATTTTTGTAGTCCGCCTGAGTTGTCTGCCCCTTCTGTTAGAGGTGATATGCTCTGTCTCTCAATGAATTCCAGCCAAAGCTCTCTTCAGCCCAGCTAGTCTTTTTTCCTGCCAGCTTGTTTTATGGCACAGGGGATGTCCTACTCCTGTGCCTTCAAGATTTCCTTAAAGTACGTGCCAGCTCGGCAAACTCATCTCCTGAGTTTGCAGGCAGCTTCTCAAATTATTCTGAGTTTATTAATCAATTTCCCTGACTCTTATACCCTTTTTCTTTGTGAAATTTGGGACTGTTTTTCTGCTTTCTTTTAGGGTTTCTATACTATGTGGCAGTACTGAAGTAAATTCATTGCCTAAATCAAATATCAAAATGACTATATCCTTTAGGAGTATTCAGTTAACTGACACAGCCCTTTACATTGGGCTTGTAGTATAGCTGAGAAATAAAGAAAAATCTGTACTCTAAATCATTCTTTAATGTCAAGAATAAATTACATATTATGTGTGGAATAAAAAAATTCTGCACTATTCTGAACTTGAAATTTTGGTAGAGCTGTTCTGAATTAGGGGCCTGATTCTCATTGCTTCAGCATAACACCATCAATATGAGCTAAATGTATGCTGTCATCCTGCATCTGAATACTCTGCACAAAGGCTGACTCCTGTTTCTTGCATCTCCAGGGACACAGATGACAGTCAGTGAAAAACCAGTAAGCTATGCATATTGCAGGGCTTTCCTGTGCTGGGGAGATGAAGATGCTGTTTCTCCTTTAGGAACAGACAAGTCTGAAGACTGAAAGAAGGAAGCAGTTTTGCAGAGACTTTCACAGCATTAGGTCTCAGGAGATGTCTGAAGACAAAGTCACTAGTTCTCAAGTGCACAATCAAAAGATACTTAAGAAATATCTGTGAATTATATATTTGTGTTCTACTCAAAGGGAAGGATTAGAAATGCTATGGATGTGACTCATTCAAGTATGATTACTGAGGTTAAATTAATTAATTAAATAAATACATTTATTTACCCTGTCACAGATTTTAATTTTTTAATTTTATTTTCCTGGAAAATTCTAAAGGTTTATGGAAGTGAACAAAGTCCTTTCTTTAATCTTACACTTCCAGGGGGAGAAAAATTGAATATTAGAGTTGTAAGAAGTCTTTGTTTAGACTGGTAATATTAAGTAAAATAGGAATAGTCTATATAGTCCTATTCAGAAACTTAATGCAAGCCTTAGTTTCTGACATCTATTAGCACATTTTTTTGTTATAATATGCTTCCATTTTGCAGTAGCACACATCCAGATATAACTTCTGAAATTTTGTGGAGACTCAAAGATATTAAAATTCAGTTCTATAGGTATTTTGATATCTAATTATCTTTCATAATTTCCTCTTGCATCTTAATGCAAATACTTCTAGTACTTTGTAGCAATTAACCCTAACATAATTTTCAACATAGAAAATCAAATGCATGCAAGTGATTAATTAAAATGGGAAAATGATGACTTGTTCAAGATCAGAAGCAATACCAGCTTTCTTCCTCTAGAGACTGGTCTAAATATCACTGCTGGGATATGTCTTAGCAGCTCAAACATGCATTTTTGAATCTTTACTTTCCATCACAGAATTAGAGATAGCTCATTACAAAATTAGAAACTGTTTATAGACTTGGAATCTCCAGATTTGTTTCTGTTTGTGACACGTTTTTATGAGTAATAAGCTATATGTTCTGTGCCAAATTATCTACCATGCGTGTGAAATACTAAACCTGAAAGCGCCTGACAGAGTGCATACTCGCTTCTGTCAGCAATTTTTCCTCTTTTGAAGATGTATTTTCCTAAGTTCCTTCCTTGCAGAGTTTTCAAGTGAGGAGGAATAGATGTAGTTTTTATAACTTAGGGATTCATTTTGATGAATTCCCATCAGCAATTTTTAAACTCTCTTTTCATTTACTATTTCAAGTGTTTACAAATATCAAAAATTATCATTTGTTTTGTGAATCACTAGCAATGATGTTAATCATGTTTCTCTTTTAAACCTTTTAACTGCCAGTATAGCTAATTTATGCTCTTTGTTGAAATCTTCCCTTCGGTACCAGTGCAAGTTGCATTTTGCTACATACGAAGATGTTGAAAATTATAACAGACTCTGTTTTCTGCTGACATTCTAAGATTCAGATTTCAGCTTGGCTGCTCCCGGCGCTGCGCGCATGTGTAGTGGGTTTCCCATGCGCATGAAACACGGTGCTGAACAGAGCTGTCAGCGGCCCTTGCAGTGGGGGAACCTGCTGCGAGTAGCTGTCACTAGCACGGGGTGAGGGCAGCCCAATGCTGGTGCTCAGGGCCCCCAGGGCGCCCTGTGGTGTCTGCAGGTGGCCCCATTCCCCCTCAGGCCCTGGCCATGCAGCAGTCTGATGGGAAGCGCTGCCATGTTGTCTTGTGGCGAGATCTCACAGCGGGGTGGCTCCTGGGCACCATTTAGCCAATCCGAAGGTGACCTGTGCCCGCGAGGGACTCCGAGATCGCACAGGATTAGACTCCTTATAAATAGCGATCCTGGAGGCCATCTTTCTCTTTCGGGGCTCATCGGTCCCGAAAGAGTTGCATCTCTGCTCATTTCAGCTCAGCGTCTTTCAGCAGTACAAGCGGCATTGCAGCTTCAGCAGCAGCGGAGGGCAGTGCAAGGGCTGAAGACCACATCTTTTCATCAGCTGTGGTATTTCTTCCCTTGGGGGTCCCCCCAGTTTTCTTTTATTGTTCCTGTTTTTCAGGAAACCTCATTGAGGACCCAGCGCCATCCTAGCTTCCTCCATCACACCAGCAGCCAGCCCTGGAGGAGCTCAATTTGTCTGTCTTTGTGTTTTATTGTTGGTTTTTCTGTGTGTGTAAAATAAAACTTGTGGGTTTGGTCTTGATTTTTCTATTGCATTTTCTTGTCTCTATTATGCCCCCCAGAGTCCAAACCAGGACACTAACACAGATAGTGAACACAGTATCTCTCCTGGAAGAGACCTGAAGAAGATGATACCTTTTCACAACTACCTCCCCTCTTCTTGTTTGTGACTGAAACTCTCCACTTTGGGAGCCAGAGAGCCCTGAAGGGTAAGCAAAACACCAAAACAGAGGGGTAGAGGCAAGGCCTTGTACGATTGAGACTTTAATGTAATAACTTGAACTAGTTGTGTAGTATATAGACTAATAATTCATGTTATTTTCTCTGAAAACATGTATTAGACTACCAATTCTTAGCTCCATAGCATGCATTACACTTAATATCCCATCATGAGACTCCTCCTTGCAGGTTGCTTGGATTTCTTTGAGATCTGCTCTTTTTCATATTATGAGTTAGCATAAAATTTGGATAAAAATATTTTCTTTGCAATGTACTTTTCCCATGCTCAGAGGTTTGGAGCTGGGAGAGCTGGAGAGAAGATTTCAGTTTCAGAGTCTGCTTCAAAAATTCAAATTAGAAGCTCTTGGGGATGTCTCTTCAGAAGATTTGATAGCTGTGTGAGACTAATTAAATAGATAATGCTTTGTGATGATTAACTCATTCATCTAAGAAAATAATAGAAAACTTTTAAGTATGTAAGGACATTTTTAATACATATAGGGAGTCCTACATATAGCTGATTGTTATTTATGTTTTTACCAAATAAAAGTCAGGGCATCTTCTATCTTGCTGCTTAATATAGATGGCTAGTTATTAGCTGAGTCTTATAAATGTAACTTGTGTTTCTCGCCTTTGCACATTCTGAAAAACTTATGCTGTTGAGTGATCTACTTTACCTACCATATTGAGTTTCTTTAAAAGTATTTCTTTGTTCTATTTTTAGAAACTAGCATGCACTCATACTGACAACACTATTTCATACATATCTGTTTACATATGGTGTTTTGATCTGCCCCAGTATGAAACTTCGGTCTTGATAATACTCTTCAGTACTGATTTTTTAAGAGAGTAGAAATGGGAATTGATGGAGCAGGAGTGTGTATGTTGATTGGGAAAAGTGAATTCAGAGGGATAGAGATAACACGAATAATTTCTTGCTAATTTCTGTGCTTGCCTCTTTGTGCGTTGTTCCAATGTTCCCATGCCAACACTTACCTTGGTTAGAATTCTCATACAGCAATGGAGACATATTTTTTCTCTTTGTTCTTATATCCAGAATTGATTATAAATATATTGGGTACCTTAGCATTTCTCCTATTGATTTAATAGGTTTAACTGATTGCTGATTTAAGCAGGTGGTACCGCCACCCCCTCTTTTAAGTCGCTGTGTTCACACATCTTCAGATACAATCATAGAAGATCTCAAGTTGAAAGGGACCTGTAAGGATCAAGGTCAACTCCCTGCTCCTCTCAGGACTACCTAAAACTAAACTATATGACTAACAGCATATCTTTTCTCTAGTGAGCCTGGTTTTATCCCTTTTCTCCTTCAAAATCAGTTTAAAGCTCTTTCAATGAGCTCTGCTAGCCCTTGCATGCTATTGATCTGCTGGCTTTTCCTGTTTCTTACCTCATCATTCACTGTGATTGGAAGGATAGAGGAGGACACCATTCGTGTTACTGATTCATTAACCAGTCATCTTAGGCCCTGAAATCTCTCTTGATTTCTCTTGGACTTATTATTGCAACTCATCACTGCCTACATGAAAAATCAATAATGGATAATAATCCGAGAGTTGTACCATGATAGGAAGTTTTTTCATCATTTCTTTAACCTATGTGCCAGGGAGTCAGTAGACTTCTCTGAGAAGTGGATCCAGTCGGCATTTTGGGCCTCCTGTGCCTCTCTGGAGACATTCTATGACAATGGCTTGTCTTTTTCTTTATGGAAGGGATTTTGAAAGATGTTATATGCCAGTGTACCGGTGGTGACTCCTCCAGCCTATGTGGACTGTTGTCCCTATCATCGTTCTGTCCCACTTGCAGAGCCTCATGCCTATTATTCAAGGGCACTTGGGAAGGTGGGGTAGTCATGGAGGAGATACATCTGCTGAACTGGGCAGGAGTTTATTGCCATTCCCCTCTATTTAAGTCATCGTGTCCAGCAAGTGGGAAAGAGAATAGAGAATCCTCCATATACATGTACATCCTGGCTGCCTGCAGAGTTTATCCTAGGGAAGGTAGTGTGGGATTCCAGAAATCTGTCCCTCAAACTCGACTTACACACCTTCTCCTGGAGCTATAAATAAAGTAGTTCCTCTGCCTTGGCACTCCTCCCACAGGGATGTTCACTGCTGCTCTGATATAATGGTATAAGAGCAAGGCACATCCTTACAGCTGACACTGAGGACCCAGGGTGTTCCTATTAATCTCTGTCTTGGCGTCTGCATCAGCAGCAGTGAGAGAAGAACTTAGACAGGACATAGCTTTCTATTGGGTAGATACCACTGCTCCATGGTCCAACTTCCAGAGGTACAGCATCCTACAATGCAAACTGCTGTGTCACACTCTTCTTGCCAGCACTCCCAGAAGATTCTTTTGTGGAAAGGTGGCTTTGCCCACTGCTGCTCCTGGCTCTGCTTAGTAAGCTGTTTGATTAAACATTTGTAGGTTCACCAGCTGTAAATTAATCCAAAGAGGTTTTTGTTGCATATGTTTGTCAGTAGTGTCCTCCCATTTCTGAGTTGTGTCTGCCACTAGGTCTGATGTCTGCCACTTAGGCCAGATGTTTCCCAACTAGCCTCCTCATTTATTTAAACAATTTTATAGCATGCCTCTTCTGCCTAGTGGAAAGTAGCTACCAGCAGGGTTAAGGATTTTCTTAGTAGCAGCAATCCAGTTGATAATGATGCATGATAATGATGCAGCTGATAATGGTTGCTTCTACCTGAAGAAAAAGACCAAAGTTCTATTTAAATAAAAGAAAAATTCTTTAAAACTGAATTGGGAAATGAGATTCCTTCAAAGGATCTTCTGCATTTATTAGTAACATAAATGAATTTTCAAAAGATTCTTTCAATTATTTCTGTATATAACATTAAAATGCATGACTGTTCAGACAATTAAATACAATATAATGTAATTAAGAATACCAGTCTACTGTGATAAAACTGTAATAGATTAATGTGTGTTTAGAATTAGTGGATCAGTTCCTATGTTAGGAAATATTTAAATTGCTATCAGGCTTGGCATTGGTATAACTGGCCCTACCAATTATCTCAGCTGACAATTTCTTGGCAAGTTCCACTCACAAATGAATTTTGGTTTGTGTGGCAAAATTGCTTTCTCCCAAATTGGTTCTTCTCTTACTTAACTGAAGAGAATAACTTGGAAGGAAATGTTTAAAAATTTCAGATGGTATGTTTCTATTGAGTTTAAAGGCCTTGTACTTGGCTTCAGCATCGTTAGCGACCTCTGTTTTGTAGTTATTACATTGAAGGTGGTAACTTTTACATTCTCAGCTTATATAAAAGCAGTTTTTCAAATAGTTTGCAGTGTAATATTTTGCTCTGTAAATGAATAGTTTTCCTCTACTCAGATATTAGGGCGTTTTGCTGGTGTACATTTGATTTCCCCTTCACTCTTTTAAAACTGGCTTTTTATCTTATGTTACCAAACAGTGTATGATAGCTGCATTCTTCTTGCATTTCCCACTGCATGGACTTGCTCTGTCTCTACAAAGCCTGTGAGAATTTCGTTCTCATTTGGGCTCTTTGTTGCTCTGTCAAGGCTGGGTGAAATAGTGCCACTGGTCAAAAGTTTACTAAGATTATGCTGAGTAGCTATAATGAACTGAAACAGGGATACACAAGCAATCTTTGGAAATCTTAGAAAAATCTGCAATTTACTTTGTTTATCTGCACTCATTCAACAATGTTGAATAAGCAATGAAATTTCTGACATATCTCTAATGGTTTAATAGAAGACACTGTTTTCCTAAACATTGTCACATTGCCACATATCAGCCATGTATTAGGTTTCAGTTCAACAGCTCTTATATTTTAGTTTTGACAAATTGATGTCTTACTTATTGTTGTTGGATTTTTCTTATCACTTGTGGTTAGCAAAGGCCTTCTTTTGTTACCACTTCATCACATTTTCTTCCTAAACTATCGCTTCATCTTGTGTACAGTGATGTCTCTGGTTTAAAACCTTTTAAAATGAGTACTAAACACAAGCCATAGATCTTACTGGTTCATATAAAAACAAGTATATTGTTCAGTATTGCAGACCATGAGTGAACATGTCTGTGATAATTCTTGATGTGTATAAAGACACTTCAGGGGCTGTAATTTTTGTGATCACTTAAATGAAAAAAATCCTTATGTGTGCAGATGGCTTTTCCTATGTGCCTTTCAGTGATTTGACTAATTTCCTTTCAGAGTATAAATTGCATATGTTGTAGATAAAATAAACTGTCTTTCATGTGAAACAATTATATTTTAAAGAAATATTAATGTAACTATCAATCTTAATGTTTTCTTGAGCAATAGCTAGTTTTAAAAAGTCAATGTAGTTTTAACAATTTGATCAAATTATGAGTCAGATCTTAGTTTAGAATTATCTTGCCTTGAAATAATTCGGGCAACAAAGTATTTGTGAGTGAGGTAAGCTAAAAAATATTAGCCTCTCTCTAAAATTCCACATAATTGCAGAGCTATCCATATGATCAATGAGGTTTTGTGGTGTTTAAACTCGGTCAAAACAGGAACTAATAGAGAAGGCAGAAAATTCAGTTTGCTTATTCAAAACAAATGTACTATATGTTGCAAGAATGTTAAGTTGTCACAAAATGCCACTTTGAACTACCACAGATGCAAGTATCTCCTCTTTTCTTCTTTTTTAGAGTGTTGTCATCAGTTCTAGATTCAGCGAGGCTGGGCTTGTCATAGAATGGTTTGGGTGGG
>VYZS01056196.1:8589-22325 GCA_013400695.1 Neodrepanis coruscans
TCTACCCCTTTCTCCAGAAGAAATATAATTTTGGAAGCTAATGAAGATGGACACTAATATAACTTGTGAAAAAGAGATTTTTTAAAAGAAGCTTTGATTTTCACCAGAAGTGGGAAAAAGAGACACTTTGGCAAGCTTAGCTGTAATTACATAAAAAAAGAATGTTGTCTCTGAGCTGCCTCTTCTTAAATATTATTTTACAGATATGAAGTTTTATTTCTTTTATAGAAATGAGATACAAAGTTCAGTGAACACTGTCTGCAAGCTGATCACCAGCTCGCATACAATACACAAAATGTATGACGTGTGTGTCCACACAACTTGATGAGAAAATGTCACACTGGCTTGAAGAACACTGATACCGCACAAGTCACTGCAGGAGCCTCCTCTGATCAAAGGGGTGTTTGTTTGCACAGTTTATTCCTACACTGATACAAGCCAGCAAGAGGACAACATCTTGGAGCATGTCTGAGCAGCTCTTTGGTCTTGGCTCTAGTTTACAAAGGTGGAGAAGCACATTTCAAAATCAGGGCTCCCTCCCACGCCAAACATCCTGCCACCAGTTCTTTGTCTCTCATTTCTGAGGAACTTCAGATCATCCCTTTTCACTCCTCAAAGTTTGCTCTCTCTCAGCTCCGCTCAGGGACCCAGAAAAGCCAGTAGCAACTCCAAAATGTCGGTGTCATCGTACTGCTCAAAATAAGAGTTTGCCCTGACATCAAGTAACTACACTCAATTTGTTCCCCAAGAATTCAAAAGGCATAGCTCAAAGCAGGCTGTCCCATGGCACACTTATGGACAGTTGTTAAAAAGTATCCAATAGAACTGGCAAAGTTGAGACTTCTTTCTGTCAGAGGAGATTGATTTAAAAAATAATCACATTTCCCCCAGTACTGGCAGCCTGGGCACTCAGAGGTAGACTAGATCTTACTAATGTACATGAAATGCATATCTACTAGACACTATGGCACAATTCTTCAGCTGTCTCTTCCTGAAGGTCTTCCAGGAGGTCCCATCAATACTAGGCAGGCTCAGCTGCAGGCAGCAAACTCGCACCTCCGTCACCAGCCAACAGAGAAACAAAAGATTTTGCTCTGACATAACAGCCAGCAGCCAACAATTTACTAAGCACAGTCTTTCCTTCACACCCTGATGGCACAAGCAGATGTGAAGCAAGAAGAGACTGTATGGTCACACCTTCAAAAAATTAAAGGAGTTTTGTAAGTCGAGGGATGGTGACACTGCTTTATCAGCTGAATCCTACTAAGAAAATACCAAAAATCACCAGCTGCTTTGCAGAACAGGTTAATGGATTGGTTGCAACAAATCAATGCATGCTGTAGCGGCTGTGTTGTCCACTCCAGGGACAGGGTTTGAGGTCTGACAGGGATAGCCAAGCAGCATAAGTGAGTGGAATAATATCTCAGAAACTGATGGAAGTGCTTTGTTAAGGTGACTTAGTCTTTGCCTCAGGTGGGCAAAGGGTCATAAATTATAGAAACTATTAAAGCTGCAGATTTGTAAAAAGACTTTAACAGAAATTTAAAATAGTATGCCCAAAAGAGCCCATTTAGATCAAAACTGGCATCTGAGTTCCATTTGCCCCATATCCTCCAGCCGAGTCTTTCTAGGAGTTCTTGTGTGGAGACCAAGGCCCGAAAACATCCAAAGGGAGAGCTCAAAGGAATACCCAGAAGATGGCAGGAGAACCTTGCTGCAGTAAGAAAACTACTAGTCAGCTCAGTTCAGGGTTACGATCTGCTCTTGACAATGGTGAGCAACATCCAGCAATAACCCAGCACCAACAGTGACCCCGCATCGGCCACAACACAAAGAGGTACTGCTCCACACACATTCACTGCTCGTGTGTTGCATTTGTCTATCACTGCCCAGAACCTGAAGGTGGTCATGCTTTGCCATCAGCAATTACAAAAAGCAAATGACAACGTAATCAATACAGAGAAACTGGTGAAGAAGGAAGAGGGTTCCTCACCCTTCATCTACTCTAATCTGCAAACACACCATACTCCTGTCACTCATAGTTGTAGAGGTCAACACAGGTGTAACAAAAAGTGTCTTGGCTTTGTTCTCAGCAAACAGTGGTTTCTCATGCTATTTCAAATATGAAATATTTCCAGAATGATGTACGTGCAAAGTTGCTTAGCCTCTGCCTAAGACAAAGGGCTTGGCAACAGTGGATCCAAAGCTTTTGTATTTAACATATACCTGTATAAATACCAATTAAGCTGGGTGATAAGGGCTATACCAATAAAGCAAGCCCCAGCAATATTTATTTTTGAAAATACTGCTGTTGATACATATTTCAAGAAATCAAACCTTTTTTCAGTAGTTTTCCTCCTACTTTCTTCCCTATTTCAATATTATTGAAAGATAAGATAATCCATATAAGCAATTAACAAGCCTGAGCACAACTGACCCAAACAATACCTGATATCAGGGACAGGAAAGGCTCTTCCTTTATTTTGTAGAGCAACCCCTGATTTCTGTCTAGAAACTTTTGTTACAGTGTAGGAAAACAATACACAGAAGTTGTAATAAAAATGACAGGACAATCTTCTAGCTAACAAATAATTTCCTCCATATCACAGGTCCAGGTAGTACTCTGAACATGAGCTTCAGCAGTCTCCAACACTTCCACCTTGTTTCTCCCTTGCCTTGAACCAATGCAAAAAAAAATCACCCTTTTCAGCCTGCTTTCCCCCTTAATTCTTTTTTGGCTGATGAGCCACCATAGCTCATCAAATGACAATCCCAGGCACAAAAAAGATGCCAGCCACCTAAGGAGCCAGGCTCAGGAGCTGGATCACCACATCATGCTTCTTCTTTCTTGGGCCACTTCTTGTCCAAATGGCTGCTATTTGTTGGTATTTTCAGTTTTGCATACAAGCAACCCCATGACCAAGACTATGGCTGTTGAAGAAACTTCATTCACACATAGCTTCAGAGACCACAACCTTACTGAGGATCTCTAGTGAAAGCACTCAAATTGATGGTCACTTGTGCTGCTATCAACAGTAAGTTCAGCTCAGTATATTAATCCTCAAACATTTTCATGTTCCCACCATCTCACATACCCACTTGGGCCTTCACCATTACTTCTACATCCCTTCAGACTTAGAGACAAATGAAAAATATAGACAGTCAAGGCTTACCTGTTAAAAACAAACATCTCAAACCCACAAAAAAGTTGGAATTGAGGAAAAAAAAAAGATTAAGGGCATTTTCTGGTGAAGAATTGAAGGTAGTTGCACCATAACTGAGACACACTATAAATAAGTAATTTGCTATAAGCACATTATTTTCTAAAGAGTAAAAACTAAGCACTGCAGGCTGAAAATGGCATGAGGCAAGCAAAAAAAAAGTTAAACCCAAATACTTGTGCACATTGGTTGTCGTCTTAAAAGGAGAGGTCTCAAGCAAATGACCAAACAGCAATTCAAAATTGAAATAATCCAGCTTCCGCTGACTTGCAGAGAAGAACAAACAGGCCAGTTACTTACATTCTGTCAGAACAGCAAAAAGACCCTGCTAACAGTTTGGGGTTTATTTTATTAAAGGAAGCAGCTCTCTTTGCATGTTAAGACTGATGCAGGATTCAAATCAGACAGTTGCCAAGAAACAGTTAACTGGAGGGTAAAGCAAGAATCAACATGGCCCTATCTGTAAAATCACTTAGCATAACAATGATATCTTGAAGACAAAGCCCAGAACACATATGCAGATTTTATCACTTTTATAAGGATACTTTAAATCTGAAATATTTGTTTATGTTTCATAGACAGCATAAAAGTCTGATCAACTTCATTGTTAGTGCTTCAAAGAAACACGTTTTTAGTTGGAAAACACATTTTACAAGTCAGATATGCAATACTTCGTTCACACTCCCACATCTATGCACAGCTATCACACCACCTATTTCTTTCTATGGTTTTCCAGCTATAAGTTAACCAATCTTTCATTTGATACTTTATGTTATATATAAAGTTGCATCTGAAGAAAACTAACAAGCTCCTCTGAGGGCATTGTGACCAACCACATCTGACCTCCACATTCCTACAGGATGGTAAGAACACCTCTGTAATACTGTACCTGCTGGAAAAGGATGAAGGGAGAGGGTGAAAGAAGAAAAAACTTCACCAAGGATGACAAGAGACAGCTTTAGAGATAGGCACACCAAAATTTTCAGTTGTCCTGCCAGGGCATCACCACTCCATAAGAAGAGGCACGTGTGCCTCATACATACCTCATGTGCACACCCAGACTAAACCTGAATTTGCAGCCAAAACACAGCAACAGCAGAGACAGTACCAACGTCAGCACTACAGCAATGGGAACTCCTTAAAAATTACAAACTACATAGGACCATAGGGGAAAATCTTAGCCTGGGCTATCGTGGACTTTTAGAACAAACCTTCCCACAGGGAAAGGTTCCAACTACAGGTTTTTTTGTGCAATAACAAAAGCAGATCCCATTGGAATGAAGGGCACATCAGGCATGTGAGACCTGGGAAGGCACCACCTGTCCAGTCCTGCTCACACCATCACAACCTTCAGCTACTACTGCAACACATACTACTGCAGCTGAAACTGAGCCATCTCCTTTTGGCAGGACTGGGGGTTCACAAAGAGGAGGAAGGCACCAAGTTAGAGTGTTTGAGAGGAAGACAGAGGACCTGGCACACAGGAGCAGTGGTGCTTGTGCAGGAGATGGGCCAGCAGGCAGAAGCACGCAGTTGGAAGGGAAGGGACTGAAGGAGGTAGGTAGAGGACCCACCATCACTGGCAGAAAACCATTGGGTTTATCAGTAATGTTTTGTGCAACTTCACTAACTTGGCTTCACAGAGCAACTTCAGGGTTTGCCTGAGGGCTAGGTGAGCGGTTCGGGAGCTTTCTCTTTCCTCTGGTCCTCTAGATTAAGCTAAGATCCTTGGAAAGTCTATCGCCTCTGCTTCTAGAGCTGACCCATCTAAGGTTACAAAACAAAACAATCTCTGAAAACAAAACACAATTAACCACAGCATAATACTCTTTTTCCTTTGAAGAGTCTTAAAGATGCAAATAGCTGCCATTCACTCAACTCAGAGGCTTACAATAAATGCAAATATTTTATTTAAAAGTCTACACAGCTTGAAACTTAAACCTCAGGGCTGTTTATGATGAGAATGGCATGATCCCCACTTCAACAGAACCAGCACAATAAAGGTAATAAAAATGTTAAAAAGGCACAAAATTCACATCAGACTCTTTAGGTTATTCACAGCCACTGCAAGTAACTCACCAGTTACTCTGTGTAGAAGGACTCATACTTCAAGAGCCTTTAACAGAATTACTAACAGTAGTAAACCAGACTATTTGGACTTGAGGATGGGCATTTTTTGCAATCAAACAGCTGTGGAAATTGAGGAAAATCCCACACACTGTCCCTGTGTTCATAACCGGAATTCTTCTGGGGTCGCAAACAGGATTTAAGAAAATTATTCATGAGTTAGAGACATGGGATTGCATTAAGCATCCGGGAATTTCAGGAGATGCAGAGTTGGTAATAAGCAGCAGCCCCCATTAAACTATTTCACCTACCTGGGCATACAAGCCATTTCATTTCCCTGCATTTACAGTTCACCCATTGGTCTACATAAATAATATTTCAGCTCTTTGCTGAAAAGCTCACGCAACTGCACGGTCCGACACAGAACACTGTCCTGAAAGCTGCTCCTCCTTAAAGAGAATCCTGCTGCCCCTTTGGCGTCCAGAGAAAAATGACTTTGTGAAGTTATCTGCATAATCAATACTCAAGTAAGCGAGGATGAAAGATCAAATCATTTACCTTGATAGTATTTTCGCAGCGAAAGAAAAGTGAACCTTCAGACGCAAGGTGCTGAAACTGAACGTCCCACCGCACGAACATTAGGAATGCGATTCTACCCTATTCCCCCGCCGCCACCGCCCCTTTAAATAACTAATGGTTATTAAATCAGCAGCAGCACACAGGGATAAACGCAGAGTAACCGGTCTCTCGCCTACGGTGCTGCCAAGCAAAGCGAGGTCGGGCTCAGCCGCACACTGGGCGGGTCCCCCCGGCCCCGGCAGCCCCACCGGGCGGACCGGGGTTGGCGAAGAGCCGAGGGTCGGGGCGATGGGCAGCCGAGCCGGGGAGGGTGGGGAGGGATAGCTGACCCAAGGTGGGAGTGATGGGGAGCCGAGCCGGAGGTGGGGAGAGCCGAGCCGGGAGTGGCGGGCGCCGCCCCATCCTTGTCCCAGTGCCTACCTTCCCGCGGGAATAACTGCGCCGAGGCGGCCAGGAGCGCGGCCAGGAGCGCGGCCAGCGCCCGGCCCGCCGCCATCTCCCCGCATGGGCCCGACGCCGAGGCGGGCGCGGGTCCCCTCCGGCGCCGCTACCCCCGCTTCCTGCTCCACCTCGCACCTGGAGGGGCGGGCCGGGCTGGGGCAGGTGAAATCCCTCCTCTTCCTCTCGAGCGGTAGGGCTGGCTGGCTTGTCCCGGTCCCGGGCACTACCTCCGCCGTGGCCCCAGCGCAGCGGGGTGGAGCCGGCTGGCCGGGAGTGCCGGAGGTTCGGGTCGTTGTCAGAGGAGTGTTACTGCTGCTGTGACACCTTCTGCTAAACGCTATTCCCTCCCCATTCCCGACATCATTAACGCTTACCGGAAGGGTTTTGAATTGTTGATCACCAAGCTCCTCTTGCCCCCTCGATGGGTGCCCGGTCTGTTACCGATGTTACCGATTAAAGCGCCCCTTGCGTGCCGAAGCATCTCTGAACTTCAGTACTTAAAGGGAACTTAAAAATAGGGACAGACTTTTTAGTAGAGCTTGTAGCAATACGACAAGGCATAATGGCTTTCACAGAATCACAGAGTTAATTAGGCTGGAAAAGACCTTTGAGATCATCAAGTCCAACCTATGACCTAACACCACCTCATCAACTAAACCGTGGCTCTAAGTGCCACATCCAGTCTCTTTTTAAACACTGCCAGGGACTGTGACTCCACCACCTCCCTGGGCAGCCTGTTCCAATGACAAATCACTCTTTCTGTGTGAATTTTTTTTCCTAACATCCAGCCTAAACTTCCCCTGATTCAGCTCCTCTCGTTCTGTCACTGGTTGCCTGGGAGAAGAGACCAACTCCCACCTGGCTGCAACCTTCTTTCCGGGAGTTGTAGAGAGCAGTAAGATCTCCCCTGACCCTCCTCTTCTCCAGGCTAAACAACCCCAGCTCCCTCAGCTGCTCTTCATAGGGCTTGTGTTCCAGACCCCTCACCAGCCTTGTTGCCCTTTCTGGACGTGTTCAAGCAACTCAACAACTAAGATTCAGACTAGATATAAGAAAGAGGTGTTTTACAATGAGAGTGGTGAAACACTGGTACAGGTTGCCCAGAGAGGTGGTAGATGCCCCATTCCTGGGAACGCTCACAGTCAGGTTGGACGAGGCTCAGAGCAACTGATCTATTTGAAGATGTTGCTGCTCATTTTGCAGAGAAGTTGGACTGGATGGCCTTAAAAGGTCCCTTCCAAACGACTCTATGTTTGGAAGTGCCATGTTTCAAACAGAAGTAGGTCCCGCCCAGTGAACAGCACTTTGTAACCTGTTTGTTAAATGTCTGGGAACTTTGCAAGGGAAAACTGTGCAGAAACCATCATGACATAGTCAGGAGTAGATGTTTGCCCAATGAGTAAACACCTTACTAACGTCAGACAGCTCATCTTTTAGTAATCCTATGTGGTTGCTTTGGAGCATTTGTTTCTTTGGCAATGTCATTACAAAATCCCAGGACATTTATACTAGCCCACAACAGCACTTGGCTATTGCAGAAAGGTACATGGGAATATTCGTGTTCAAAGATGGAGAAAAGTAAAAATACTGTCAGAAGTTCAAGGTCTTTTACAGATTTGAGACCAGGCTTTGGAAAAGGATGAAAACTCTGCTTTTGTTGATTTCAGCTGGCAATGAACATACTCAGTGCTCTTGGGAGATCTTTACACATCTTTTATAAATAAATCTATTGTTCAGTGGTCTTCTGTACAGCACAGCTTTTTACTCATCTTAAGAAAGAATATGAAATTAAAAGGAGATATGCATAGCAAAAAAACAAAACAAAACAAAATAATCAGTCTTTGGAAAAGGGCAGTGTTAATAAGAAAATAATTGACTGGTTATATGACTGCAGAGAAATTAACGGATACAAGTTTGAGAGTTATATGAGGAGGAACAGAAATATTTTTAGGGGCTTAAATCAGATCTGATACCACTTCATTAATCTAAGGAAATAGGTGAGGGTTAGAATTTTTATCTTCTACTGAAGAAAGGCTTCCATTTTATGTTAGTTGCATCTTATCAGATTTCACACCTTCATAAAGTTCAGTACTTTCCCGCTGAAAGTAAATCTTATGTCAGCTTTATATTACCTTACAGTTCCTTTTTTCTTTTTTTTTTTTTCCATATCAAAATATGGGAAAAGGATGTTATACTTCCTAAAATGGATATGGGTTTATGTCCATTATAATTCTTAACACTATTCTGTCATTTGTCATTCTGATGTAGGAACACAGAACCAGAAATCACGCACTGTTTGGCCGCTCTTATGTTGTCCTCAGTCATCCCTCTGGTCAAAAGAATTTACAAACAAGAACATCATTATCTAATGCCTCTGCAAGCTCTATAAACATTTTCTGTCCAGGCTAACATCACCTCTGTGAGACAGCTAAGTTCAGTTCTCTCTGATTTGGAGATTACATGCTGAGGGAAGCCTGTATGATTCCACAGTGTGATAAGAGAGTAAGTGCTCCTCTGTAGGGTTCAGAGGGCTGTGCAGTAGTGACAGGCTGGCTACCTATGAGAGTCACTTCCTAGTAGATCTGGACATCTACTGTTGTATAAACAGTGTAGATAGCTGGATTAAGATATATAAAATATTTGGCATGGGAAAGGATGCAGAAACAACCACCTTAAGTGAAAAACATTGGCTGTCTGTACACATAATTTTAAGGTGGAAAAAAATCACCAACACAAAGGCATTTTCCATTGACTTCATTAAGGCTTGTACAGCTATTGTACTTCCTTACAGTGGCAGCAATCTTGGTTGCTGCTGATCAGTGAAGGAGTCACCCTCCATTAACACATTTTATCTCGACATGCCAGGATGCTATAGTGGAGCCTTGGGGGCTGGCAGAGTTAAAGATTTGTTCCATGTGTGTGGTAGATGAACCCTGGCTGAACGCCAGATGCCCATCAAAGCCATTCTATCACCCCCCTCCTCAGCTGGGCAGAGGAGAGAAAATATAGTGAAAGACAAAACCGACTTGACTGGGGGAAATCAGTTTACTTTATTACCAAACAAATCAGAGTAGGATTATGAAAAATAAGCCCAGTTCTGAAAAACACCTTACCCCCAACCTCCTTTCTTCCCAGGTTCAACTTTACTCCCAGTTTTCTCCACCTTCTTCGCTTTTGAGTGGTGCAGAGGAATAGGGAATTAGGGTTGTAATCCAGTTCACATCTTGTTTCTGCCGCTTCTTCCTCATCATACTCTTCCTCTGCTCAAGCATGAAGTCCACCCCATGTGAAACAGTTCTCCAGAAACTTCTCCAACATGAGTTCCTCCCATGGGCTGCAGTTCTTCATGAACTGTTCCATCATGGGTCCATTCCATGGGATGCAGTTCCTCAGAAACAGACTGCTCCAGTGTGGATCCCCATAGGTTTACAAGCAAACCTGCTCCATCATGGGCTTCTCTCTCCAAGGATCCACAGGAGTTTGCTGCCAGGAGCTTGCTCCAGGATGGACTTCCCATGGGGTGTCTCCTTTGGTTACATCCACCTGCTCGAGTGTGGGCCTCTCCATGGGCTGCAGGTGGATGTCTGTTCCAACATGGACCTCCATGGGCTGGCAGGAGGACAGCTGCCCCACCATGATCTGCACCACAGACTGCAGGGGAATTTCTGCTCTGACACCTGGAGCACCTCCTTCCCCTCCTTTTCCATTGACCTTGGTGTCTGCAGAGCTGTTTCTCTCACATATTCTTTCTCATGCTGCTGTTCTACAAGTCGGTTGTTTTTTCCCCTTCTTATATATATATTATCCCAGAGGGGCTACCACTGTCACTGAATGGCTTAGCCTTGGCCAGCAGCGGGTCTGTCTTGGACCTGGCTGGCATTCGCTTCTAGCAACTTCTCAGAGAAGCCACCCCTGTTACCAAAAGCTTGCCACACAAATCCAACACATCTACCCCAAAACACCCTGGCTCTCAGAGTACAGTTTAAATGGAAGTGTATTACTCTGCATAATGGTATTCCAGCACCTGGGAGGTAAAAAAACATGAGCTGAAGGTGAATGCTGTTAAATAATCACCCTGCTAAAATCAGACTTTTCTCCTCTGTCTGCAAAATGAGGACTAGAGGTGAAGAACTGTCACTCTAGTGACAAGAGTTGATATTCTAAGCATAGAAGTAACTTAATCTGCTTTGCTATGACTTTAATTGCTTTACTTTTGTTTTGAAGATGAAGAAAGAAGGGAAACTTGAGGAAGAGTGAGAGACCCATCTCCTTTCACACATTTTTAGCCAAAATTTCCTTTGAAATAATTATCAGCTTTCCCTTCAGTGTATTGTCTTGAGAAAGTGAGTACTCTCGTGATACTGTCAATTTGCCCACATATCTATTTTGGCTGATGCAGCTGATGAGCAATTCCCTAAATCTGTCTTTTTATTGAAGTTGAAGAATTTTTTTTTAAAAAATTTCTATCTTGATTTTTTTGTTGCTTAAGACATCTCTGTTTTTCTTCTCTTTTTAGTTATGCTTATATATTGACAGTGATGGGAAGGATCCTTATTTATTCCTAATGTAGGTTAAATGTGGAAGTGTTTGTAAGCAGACCCACCATCTCAGGCTGGAAGTGAGCAAGAGCAGCACATCACTTTACATTCTTCCTCCTTGCTGTACAGTCCTTTCCTCAGGAAAGAACAAGAGTCAGCTGGGTCAGATTTAGAGGTCAGCCGTACTGGATCAGCTTGACATGGTGTGCAAGTCTATGGAATGAAGCTCCCATAAGTTGAAAAATAATTGCTTCTGCAGTCAGTGTATGCCTACACACTACATCAAGAATGTATAATTTGTCTTTCAACCCTCATTAGCTTAATGCAAAGTGCCCTGGTCCTGCTGGAAATGGTGGAGAAAATCATATGGTTTAATCTTCATTATTTGTTATTTTTATGGTATTCTTCTTCTGCAAGACTTGAAGTGCTTTCCGTAGCAGCCATGTCATGAGAGGCATATATTGTATTTCATTGCTGAGCATTATTGACTGGATGACCACAGTAACATCGACACACTTCTGAGGAAGGGCCGTGATTAATCATCATGGAAATGTGAATTTAACAAGGGAATCCAGTGAAAGAAAAAAATGGGGTAAAATATATGCTGGTTTCTCAAAACCAGTCCTTTGTTTATGGGAAATATTCCTATCCTTTGCCTAGAAATGTCCTATAAATTGCACAGAGCAAGTTGCAAGAAAACACTGAAAAACTATAAATGGAAGCATGAATTCTGAACTAGACTGGTTTTGAAGAGCAAACCTCCCACTTCAGCTTCTTTTTCCTCCCATCCAATGTGTATAACATAGCTAAATGAACACATCAAAGAGTGAGACAGTCTTGTCCCTACCAACTGTTGTCAATGAGAGATTCATTAAATTAATAATCATAAAGGCACGTGGGTACAGAACCTTATGGTAAGCTCAGGGAACATTCTGCTGAGAAAATAACCAATAACCTCACACTGAGAAAGACACAAAGGTAAATGTGTTCTTTGTCCTAGTGAGAGAATATTCACTCAAGTAATTTTTAGGTTGATGGATTCTACCATGCTTGTTTCTACACCAAGACAAGCTTGGTGAATCCTGAAATGATGAGATGTGTATTTAGCGCAGATGTCCATGAGGCAGAAGAACCAATGCAAGTAATCAAGATGCAGTTCATCATGCTTGAAACACAGATGCTGTATGAAATAGTATTGGCTCTTTCTGGGTAAACCAAAGCAGCTTTCAGGCAGCTGTGCAGTTCTCATCCAGCTGTCCAAAGAGCACTAGACAAGTACACCCAGGCTGATAAGAACTAGGACACTCACTGGGTATTCTAGATTGATTTCCAAGTATTTCATCTCCTCTGTTATTAAAAAGATCAGATCAAACAGCTGATTTATGACCTTATACCGTGGTTATGCCTAAAGACTTTACCTAAAATGGAGAGCTTCAGCCTAGGCACTGAGCCAAATCTGATAGTGTGCCCTGCTCCACAGAGCTTGAGAATGCATAACCAAAAGGTGGCAGAAGCCCGTAATGGAGAAGATGGTGTGTGAGAGGGAGCAGAACCTGGGCTACTCTGCCTGTATGCACCAGACAGGGGCAAGTTCAGCTACATGTGGACGGGATCTGGCTTACTGGGCTATGTGCTGGCTCCCCGGTTCTGCTGCAGTTGAGAACAGCAATGGTGCACAGCTTCTACTTTCCTGTGCTAGAAGCTCAGCTCAGTATGACAGGAGGATTTTAAGAAGTACAGTCTCTCTTGCAAGAGCACAGGAAATACCGCACTTTTTAACCCTAACAAATTCCAGGGTTTTTTTTTTCTCTATCTGAATCTTATTGGACTATAGTAAATGTGCTACCTCCTGAGGTAGTCAAGGAGATATGTGATAGCATATTTATTCTTTAAATTAGTTTTACTTACCATGCCTTATGAAAGTGATCTATTTCCCTTGTACAGTAGTTGCATCATCCTAGCAGACTAATTAAGACAGAGCAGATTAATATTAAGGAAAGATTTAAGAACTTTCTGTGATTCCTTGTCTCTGTCCGAGAGAAACATTGTTGCCTGTGCTTCAATCTTAGCAGGAATCCAAGCTTTAGTAGTACAGCACTCGTGGGACACAGCTCCTCTTTGCTGTGTGTGGCAGACACACGGAGAAGAAGTTGAAGTGTCATGCCTATCTCAACAAATATGTAAGGCAGGACATGGGATTTTTATTGCCCACTGGGCATACAGCTCCACATGGTCTTTTATGTATTTGTGAAAATGCCAGCCATGCGAGCACATTTCATTCCTTTGATAACTTCTTAAAGCAATTATTCTACCAAGAAATAATTCTACTGAGATGGTTGCACCAACTAAGCCTGTCCCAGGACCCCGTACCAGGTCTGGTGAGTCCCTTCTTGGAGGAAGCAAGTGACTCAAGAGGAACAAAGGAGAAGAACAAACATAAAGGCCAAGATGCATTAGAGCCAGGACCCTTCTGATAAATTTAGGTATTTACTTAGATAATTATGTTATAAACATGATCAATACCATACTGACACTGGCTCTAGTTCACTCAACCCTATGGACACAGGATTAAGTTCATCTCTACAGTATAAAACAGAATTTTCCACAATAAAATAGAATTATTTGCATTTACTTAAATTCTATTGCTTTCTAGTTAGGCTCGGAAGTTTCCTGAGTTGAAGTGTATCTGGGAGCTACTCTCTTACAGTATTTACTAAGAATACATATGATGCTAAATAAGCAATACAGCTCTGCATGATTTGTCATAATATACACATTATTGATCAAAAATTAAAAAGAAAATGTCTAGCTATAATAATGTTCCATGGAATATTTTGGATTCAACAAATCAGAGTCCATACACTGAAATTATGCAGCACATAATTTCAGT
>VYZS01056196.1:37147-74299 GCA_013400695.1 Neodrepanis coruscans
ATGAACTTCAAACTGCCTTTGTGTTCCTTGAAAAAGAAGTTTTCAAAACAGTGTGGATAGGATCCCACAAAACCTGATGGCTTGGCTGCAGGCTAGATTCAACTCTCAGATCATCTGAATGAAGAGAAACCGAACTGTTGTCCATAATGTTGTAGCAAACTCCCTTTCAGTCATCAGAGAACAAAGTTCACTTCTCATTTTTTCCTCAAAGTCCAGAAGGAGCACACTTTCAAGAAAACATAATTTCCCCTGAAATCTTATGGCCATCTATTCCAGATTTAAGCTAGACCTGTCTTAAAACCATGTTTCTATAAGAGGCTTGGACTAACAAACCAGCCATAAGATGATATTCTTTTTTTGCAGGCAAATGTTAGCTTGCCCTGGCTTTGAATGAGGCTGAAACAATACACCCAGGTTAGGGCAGCATTGGACCTGCACAGGCTTCAGCCCCTTGTAAAATGGTGCTTCTGTGCCAGACTCAGCTCCATGCTAATTTCTGCTCTCCATCTTCCAGCTTGGACCTGACTCTCAGAGCATGTCCTGAGCTCAGTCAGATAAGGATGCAAACACCCATGAAGATACATTCCTAGACAAAAGCAGAGGAAAGAAAAGCATAAGGTGGAAAACTTTTCCTGCACCATGGAAAATAGGATGTGAAGAGCTGTCTCTGCCCTCTCCCTTTGTTACCAACCAAAGCATGGCTCTACCAGAGGGCATTGACCAAATAAGTGCAGGCCAGCAGAATGATATCTTCAGCTAGCTTCACGTGGATCAGGTTATAGACACAAATTTAGAGAGACTCAGGGTTTAATTTTCCCCCATAGTATCATCCTGATCTGAGACACCACAAATAAACTGGCAAGGCCAGTTTGTGGCATGCCTCCTTTTCCTTGGGGCTAGTGGTTTCAATGCTAAAGCAGATACACAGATACCCCAATACCCAAATATTTTGGTGGTACAACACTGCAGGTATGAATGGCACTTGACTAACAACATGAAGCAAGTCTTGGCCCTGAGACATTATAATTCCACACTTCAATGGCAGCAGGGAAGAAAGGGCCATTCCAGGAACAGAACAGAGCACTGTTTGTAAACAGATTTTGCAGTACAGTACAAGCTGGAAAAGAGCAAGGAAGACTAATAGACTCCAAATGTGAGTCACGTCACACTTTAGCACGTAGAGGGAACTCTCTGGTTTTATTGTCCTTTGTTCAAATAATCCTCTTTTCCACTGTTGAGCCCATCCCAAAAGATCATTTCAACCCTTGTGGCTGTGGATCTGCATGCACTTCTCTTTCTCTCTCTCTCTCTTTCTCTCTCTCTCTCTTTCTCTCTCTCTCTCTTTCTCTCTCTCTCTCTTTCTCTCTCTCTCTCTTTCTCTCTCTCTCTCTTTCTCTCTCTCTTGCAGCACAGCTAGTAAGGTTTGACTCTAGTTACCTCTCACATGGCATCCCCTTGTGCCATTGTGGATGCTGATGATCAGGAGAAGAGAAAAAGAGAGGAAAACCAGGAGTACAACAGTAACCATTAGATTTACTTGTAATTATGGTCTCTAGATTTGTCTCCAGTTATCATCTAGGTATCATGACTGGTTTGAGAATTTATGCCAAGAAAAGCAATGGATTTTGGAGAAGAAAGTGTAGAAGGAAGATTAGATTGCAAAGTCCATCAGAATGGTGTATGAGCCACATATGCACACAGACAAAAGCACACACACATACAAATGTATAAGACTAAATTCTCTATGAGTGAAAAAAAATGAGTAATAAAAGACTACTGAAAATAAGTGGAAGAGCATTTCTGAAAGCAATGAGACAAATGTCAGAAATGCTTTATCAGTAGTATACACAGGCTATTTTCAGTACAATTCTTCATATATCCCAAAAATAAACCTGTACCTGGAACAGGGATAAATAGAAATGTTGACTGTTCTCTTAGATGCTCTTTGTCAGCTACATTTTCCGAGTGCCTTGTGTTTAAAAGATAAAAGACTTGACCCCAACATTGTTTTAGTAGGGTGAAGACTCTGTCTATTAGCTGGCTTTGGAATTTCTCTCCTCTGTTAGAAACTGAAGATGCAGAGAAAAATTCTTTGTCAAAATAGTTTTCTTAAACTTGAGTGCCACTCTATTTTTTCCGTATTTTTTTCCTTGTTTGGTTTGTCACCTAACATACATTATGCCACAAAAACGAACCTTGGCCAGGTAACAGTTGCTTATTTATTAAAAAGTTACTACATGAAATTTCAAGTTTCCACATACTTCTCTGCAAGCCATCTGAGTGAAGTAGCCAGCCTGACCTATAAGCTCTCTGTGCAAAGCTGAAAACCACACACCTGAACCATATTACTCAGAGACCCAAGGAGCCCCAGCCATGGGTTGCAGGATGGGCTGCAAGCCTGCAGCTTGTGGAATGGAGCAGTGTTTGGCATGCCAGTAGATCCAGGTGCAATCTCTTGATGTTTGACTCATGATGTACAAGACAGCCTCCCTTGTCTAAGGTTGTATTAGAGGAGCCAGCCTACAGTGATGGCTCAGTTTTGGGCTGCTCAGAAGCCATGACTACTGTACAACAGCATTCTCTGGTGTCTAACTCCTGGCAGTTATTAAAGCTTTCATACTTGGTAGTCGTTGCTAGGCAAGAGGCATCCTGCAAGTGCTCCATCACTGAGGTCAATTAAATATTATCCTCAAGCAAGCTGCTTTGAACTGAAGCCTATGTGAAAACAGAGAGACAAGATTCTTGTTCTCTTCATTAAAGAATTATTTGAGTTGTTGATAGAGACAAGCCTTAGTCACAGCTTTTAATTTCCTAAGAGTAGAATGGAGGTTTGGACAACAATTTTTAGGCCTAAGCAAGGACACTGAATTTTTAAAAAGACAAAAAATGCTTCTGATGTAATGTTCATAATTTGAAATAGCAGTGTCCACCCCTTCCTCCTTTGCATCACTTTTTCATCTGAAATTAGTGCCAGTGTCAGATGACATTGTAGTTCATGCCCATGTAAATGGTAGGGTCCCTAGTTGTACCAACAGAATGAGGCATATTTCTGTTCAGATTTGGGATTTCCTGCAAGAGAATGAAAAAGATAGGAGGGCTGCTATGGTTTGAAAAAGAGTGAAGCAGAGGAAAAGATAAAAGGGAAGGAATATCATAGGTAGGCTCAAAGGTAAAGGCTGTTTTTCTCTGATAATAAATATGCCTAGAAGGCTGAATTCATTCTAAAAGGTCATTGGAAAAAATTTAGATGAAAACGTTTTGATAATTGAAATTTTTGTGAATATTATTTCACCCTGTGTTTCTGTCAGCTCAGCCAACTACTTTCTGGGCAAGCAGCATTTCAGCTTGTAAAGGAGCCTGTCTCAGAGCCAGGACCCCCAGATCCCTGCTGGGAGCAGCTCTGCACAACTCCATCAGACAGACACAGAAGGGAAGGAGCTTTGAACTTGCCAAAACAGTTCCAATAACCTAGGGAATTGCTTGGTCTGAGATTGGGGAAATACTCAGGTTTCAGCTAAAAAACTGGAAGTGGGGTTGTGGCTGAGGTTTTCCTCCCAGCAGGCAGAAGGTTATTTTTAAAAATTCAGTTGCAATGCTAAACTATTTTTTAGGTTTTGGGGTTTTTTTTCTCAAAAATTCCAAAACAGAATATTAATGTAAGAAACTTTTCATGCCTCACTCAATCCTAGTGGGTACATACATTAAATTCTGTAGCAAACAATTTTTTTTGTCAGTGAGAAACAGTTTAGGAGCCTCCATGCTTATTGAAGTTTCCTGTTCAATGTTTTGAATAATTCAGGCAGAAAAAATTATTTTGAAAATGTCATATCATTTTACTTTGAGATTTTGGTGTTTCATTCTGCTGCAGTATTGTAAAGATAAAGGAAATGGAAAAGTAATGTCAAATCCTTCTCTACATTGGGCAGTGGGGTATGAAAATCCACATCTCACTACTCCGTGAAATGGATCCCACCTGCCCTTTGCCCATCGAGCTTGTCACCACCAGGTTACAGAGTTGCCTGCTTTGAGTAATTTGAAGTATTTTAGTTCATTTTTAAAGAAATGCATTTTGGAGATACAGCATTTATCTCAGAGATGAGGAAGTCCAACTTTGTCCTCCCACATCTAGTGTGTATCCATCAAAATGCTAGACTTCCCTGGGAAGGGGAAAGAACTACTGTGACCTTGTCAGTCTTCAGTATCCAGAACAAACAGTGTGATGCTGTACCTGGATATAAATAATTTTTAAACTTTTTAAAGAAACAGGAATGTCACCTTTCCTCTTGCTAGCTTGTAACTGTGTTCCACTTCCTCCTGCTCATGCTGCAGCAGGAGCTTCTGAAGACCTCTGTCAAATGCTTTATAATTTTTTTCGTTTAACCTGGAACATAGTTTCTCAGCCTTTTCTTTTGGTGTGGAAAACAATGCTCGATTTTAGTGTCAGTCCAAAAGGGATATTTCTTTATTGCATTATAATCATGTAATAATACAATGCATTATTTCTTACCCCCTCAAATAGGTTTCCACCAGGAAAAAATAAAACACTTATCCTTCCTGTGATTTCTGTACAGACATCCTGGTGGTGATAGCAGCCAATTAGCTATTTGTCATAGGATGGCAGCATCATGAATGCACTGGTGAACCATTTGTCTTTAGAAATCTACACTCTGCACCTTCTAGGTATAGCTGACACCCCAATCTGGCACAGTGGAGTAACATGGGTTGCCTGCATCATAATCTGCAAACAAAAATGCAAAATATTTGAATTTGTGGGCTTGGTTCTGACACAAAAAAGTACTGGATTTTTTCCCAGATCTCCTTCCCATCTGAAGGACACTTTCTAGTTTGCTACAGCTGTCATGTAGAGGAGAAGGCATTCCCAAATTTGTATGGATCTCTTTCCTCAATAGTAGTTTTCAAAGGTCTTTCCTTGGCGCCATGGAGGTCTCTACAGGTGATATGCCACAAAAGCTCTTCAGGCTGCTGGAAAAGCCTTATATAGAAGCCAGTGTAATTTCTGAGCTAGAGACAAAATAATGGTTTGTTCTCATTGCTGGACTGCGGTCCTGCCCTAGCAGAAGAAGTGACAAACGTTGCCCATGAGAGAAGACTGTAGTACACAAAAAAAATCATTGGGTAGGAAAACAAATGTTACTTATGTAAGCTAAAAATACCACCCAGTGCACAAGCGAAAAGATAGGCAACTGCTGAATTTTCCTGCTAATGCATCTCACTCCATTTTACTGTTAGAGCTTCCTGTAAAAAGAGTTAAGATACTGACATATGTCGAGAATTGAAAGGGTTTTCAATTCAATGTTGTGCCAGAGGGGCAGGTGCCAAAGGAGCCTGACAGTGGTTTTATCCAGCTTTAACATGAAGTGGAACAATAATGTTCTGGCAAAGATGCTAAGGAGATGAAAGGGGATGCAAGGGGAGTTAAGTAATCACAGCATGTAATTTCTTGCTCAACCTCCTCATGCTTCCCCTTTTTTTCCCCTCTGGACAAGCCACTTAACATCTTTAGTTGCCTTATTTTTGTGTTAGAGACAGAAATATCTGTGCCACGTTTCCATGCCTACTCATATTTACAGAGGGTATTTTGAAATCCTGAGCTGAAAAATCAAAGGAAAGGGTTGCTAATAATGTAAAGCAACTACACCTCCAGCTTCCCTTGTTTTGCCCTGAGTCTTTTCTCCCAGGAGAACAGTTATTTAGAAAGGGAGGTCAATGAACTCTAAAGACAAACTAACTGAATAGTTCATATTTCTTATCGTATTTAATGACGTTCAATGACATGAAATTGTAACCATGGAAACTAGTTTAACAAAGGTGTTATATGTGCTATTTCCAAGGCTCAGACAAGGCTCCTGCCTCTACCAGTGAAGATTATTATAGGTGGGAATGACTTTCGGTGTCTTCATGGATCAAACAACAGGTATCTGAAAATCCACAGTCCAGTAATTAGGTGTTTGCCTGACTTCATCCAGATAGGACACCCATTGTTCCCAGCTCCTTCCCTTTTAAGTAATCAGTATAAATTCAAGATACTTTTAGTTGAAGACTCTTCAGGAAATGCTAGAATTGAGTGCAGCATGAAACTGGGCCTGACAAATCAATTATTTTCTATTGCTTTTCTGTAGGCTATTGTCCTGGTTTGGACAGTAGGGGGCGTTGCCAATTGACAAGAGACATAATAGAAACAACAACATGGTAATTTATTAGTTACAAAAACTTTAACCCAAAAATAATACACAAGAGAAGTAACCCCTTTGCTGCTCTGGACCAGCTGCTGGACTGTGGAGGGAAAGGAAGGGATGCTGCCTCATGGCGGGGTAATGCAACAGGGTCCCCACTCTGGAGATGCTGAAAAATAAAGAGAATGAAAACAAACCCTGGGGGGCCCAAAGGGGAAGAGATACCACTGCTTGAATCTGCGTAGTCCTCAGCACTGCACTGCCTCTGCTGTTGGTCCATGCATGCTGCTGCCTGGGCCACGGGAGAGAGAGCCGAGAGGGCAAGGGAGTGGAGTTGAGAGCTGGGAGCCAAAAGGGGAGCTAAGAGGGAGCCCGGACAAAAGCCAAGCCGAAAAAAGAGGGCAGGACTTGCATGCCTGCTGCCTTTATAGGGTGCCCGTTCTCGAGTTTTCTCGGGGCACCCTTCTGGGGCAGGCCGCCACTCCATTGACTCTCCCCTCTATGAGACTTCACCACGAGGCAACATGGGGCGTTCCCGCCAAAGTGATTCATGGTTGCAGTTCACCGGGAGGAGGGGCCGCCGCCGCCCTGCCAGTGCCATGGGGCACCCGGGAGACCCGGGGCCACCAGTGGCACTGCGCTCTGCTGCCATGGGTCCACTCTGCATTACAGTACCAGCCTGGCAACTGGCATTGCCCTGTGCACTGGCCGTGGCCAATACTGGCAGGGACCAGCAGGGCTCCTCTGCCTGCTGCCCTGCGGGGCCACGCTGCTCCCACCTCCTGGCTTGTTCATCCATCTTTCTCTTAGGAAAAGCAAGAAGAGTTTAAAACCCCCTGTTCCCCTCCACAGACCAGAAGGAGAAGGGGAAAGGAAAAAAGGTTTTAAAATGAAAACATTTTCCCCACCCCATAATAGGTATTTTAGAACAGAAGAGACATGACTTGGACTTTCAAAATGGAGTTCATCTAACAAAAGTAACATCTGAGAAAACAGAACATTCTTTCTCTGTACAGGTTTGATGATGAACATACTCTCATTGCCAAAAGACATATCTCCATGGAACACGCTTCTGAATTCCATCCAGAGTTTATAGGAGGCAATTTATTCTTCATAGAATATCAGCAGGCAGGTTATGCTGGCTGTTATAGTCTATTACTATTCTATTCTTCATAATTATATTGAGTAGCATGAAAAGAGAGAGATAGAGAAGAGGTCTATGGTGGTGGAGGTGAAGAGATTTGCTTGGGTACTCTAAAAGCAGCAGTGGCTATGAGGTTAGGCACAGCAGCAAGATCATCTGTTGTACCAAGGTCAGAGTAGCCTTGCAAGAAGCCTACAGAAGCAGAGGTCTGCTACATGCAAGTTGTGTAGGTATGTTATGTCCCTAGACAGACTGCCTTGAGAAGGCCAGCCTGCTCAAGAGATCCCTGATGACACAAATTTGAAAGTCTAGAAAATAAGGCCCACAAGGAGAAATGGAAGGATGTGTAGTTTTTTAGCCAAAGACAGCACGGAGGAGTGATGTAGGAAGGGTCTTTGAAGAGCTCAAGGGTAGGTATAGGCAGGAAAATACTACTTGGTTGGGGGGTGGTGGTGGTGAGAAAGACAAAGAATAATGGATTTAAATTATGCATGGTGACATTTAGGTTTGGCTTTAAGGGTGGGATTCATCTAAGCAAATATAGACATCTACCATGTAAATACTCCATCTGGGTTTCATCCATAACAGTGGAAAGAGTAATTTACAGAGCACAGATCACCTCGCCCTAAAATAGACATCTAAAATAGTGCTTTCACAACACCTCGTGCTTCTCATCCACAGAAAAGCAAACCTGTTTTTCGCATCCAGTGCTTCCAAACTGGTTTCTGCTCTCATAGCCCTAAACACTGAACTGTGAAAATGCACCATGTATGTGGGACTAATTGCCAGGGGCTGCTAATCTCACTTATCCTTGTTTGCAAAGGTAAAGAGCAGACCCGGCAGCAGCCTGAAGTGCTACAAGCAATTAGTGCTACAACCATGGGATCATATTCACCAGTTGTAAAACAATCCTGTGAGTGCCAATGACCATGCTAGAAATACTGCTTGTTTATGCAGAATAGAAATGCCCCCATTTCCTGCTGTCACGTGCTCAGAATTTGCTCTGGGTCATGCTTCGTATGACTCCTTTCAGGAGGGTAAGGGGAAGAAAGAAAGAAGGAACATTACTTTAGTGAAGGACAGGTTTTCTCTTGCACTCCAAGTGGAAGGCACAGCACAGATGTCTGTGCAGCATTGTGCTTTTGGAGATGTGGAGAAATAGTGTCTAATGACCAGGTTTTATATAATCAAAGAAAAATTATGGCTTAGGTTGTCAGAAGGCAATAAATTAAATTACTCCATCTTTTAAAATAATACTTTCCATTCACCACATTGAGTTCTGTTCCAGAAATGCACTTTTTTCTTCTTACATAATCCTTTATTCCAATAACACTCATGTGAAAGGCCCAGCAGCAAAACTGTTTTCCTTGCAGTGAACTGATATACTCACACACACACATATCTGCATCTCGTTTCTTTTAATTTGATAATCCCTTTAACAAAAATGCAGCAATGCTCCTAAGGGCTAATGGCAAAGAGTAATTACAATGCACATTGGTATATTATTACTAGTCTTTAAAGCAAAAAAGCTAATTGCAACAGTTCTATCATGAGGAAAGAAAAAATCTCTCCCGCTAGAGCAAATGGAGTTAACAGTGCTTTGCCCATCTCTGTTCTAAACCACAGAATTCAAAAGGGCTAAAGGTTGGGTTTAATGATATCTTGATGAAGTTTAATGAAGGATACTTTTACTGCCCAGAAAGTCCAATACCACAGTACATTTTACTTACAGAAATTCTCTGAATGTTGAGCTGTGGATAAGCCACTCTGAGACTCTGGCAAGCTTCTGTATATTTTATCAGAAATGATAAATACCAACCAAAGGAGTAAAGAAGCAGCCATAGTCAGTACACAGAAATCAGGTCAGCACACTGGTACTTATAAAACACGGTAAATGTGCATAACACCACCAACACAGGCATTAAATCAATACATGGGAAGATGTGGTGTTATCAGGAGGGAAACAGCGATAGATTTCTTCTAGTTTAATTGTATTTCTGCACCTCTGTAAGCTATTAGGCGTAAGTAAATATGCCAATGCAAAAGCTTAATGATGACTTACTCTAGTGCTTCTGTAACACTTTCCATCTTCAGAATGCCACCCGTCTGAAGCAGGTAGGTAAATATTAACCCTGCTCTACAGCTGACTTATTTATAAGCTGTTAGCAGGCAGGTTATGCTGGGCTGCAGAGACTAATTTATAGCTCAGCCATGGGGAGACACTTGATTTGTCTGCACCCAAGAGTAATTTCATACTGCCACTAGTCCTTCTGCTGCCTGTAGATGGAGATTTCATTGTCAGCCGACTACTGCAGTAGGAGGATAACTGGTAGCCCTGCCAGCCTCCTCTTCTCTGGATTTCATGGCCAGCCCAGGGATGCCTGGCCAGTTTGTCCTCTGACATTTTAAAAATTGCTAAGGACAGCCAGGGGCACTTTGTTTTACCTTTGGAAGAGCTTGCTCTTATTTGCTAGAGAACAAAATGGTCCTGACCTCCTCTTCTCTAGTGTAAATCAGGAGAAATGATGCTGAAACCAATGGAGTTGCAGCATTAGGAGCAGAGTGGTTACAAGGGAATCAATTCCTTGTTATTTATTGATCACGCAGAGGATTCAATTCTAGCTGTGTTACAATGAGTAAACCTGAGAAGAAAGGACATTTCATTGAAGAAATAAATGTTTGGTGGCAATTGTTCTAGAGACTAAGGGACTGCATTACAAGTGATTTATGGCAACTTTTAACATCTTCCCTAGCAGGCTAATAGCACCGTCACACAGAGCACCCATCCTTTCCTAATTCACTATAAACAGTTAAAAAGCAGGTTTTTAAAGACAAACAGGTGATACATTCTGGACACTGGCTTACCGGCATAACTGTTTTTGCTGTCTTGAAAACAGGATGATCATGGATAGGTACAGGAGGGCTGTGGGGTAGATGCCACCCAACACAGCCACACATGTGTTGTTGCCATGGGCAGCCTGACTGTGTGAAGTGGGAAGCAACCAGCAGAACACAACAGGACATGGCTCTGCTCCCAGTGAGGAAAAATCAGCACAGGGATTTGGTATGCAGGATAAAGCACATACATAATGAGGTAATAAAAGTGATTTGGGTAAGTCTGTTTAGCCTGTATGTACAGAGGTGTTAATGGTGCTTTATGCCACTGTGCATTAATGGGACAACTGGTGAATGCACATTTTCATTCTCTTTCTGCTATCTAATTTGCCAGTGAGTCACTTTTGCTCAGTGCACAGGCCAATCTTTGATGGCATCATTAGACAGTCTGATTACATCATAAACCACATTGCTGTTAAAGCAAATACTGAGATTTCTAAAGCAAACACAGATTTGCCCTGTGAATACCTCTATGCCTGTGATCCCCTGTCTTCCCTGTATATTCAGTCCCATTCTTCTCTGATGCACTTTAGAGGAATAATTCATTTTTATTACAGTGGCTACCTAAACTTCTTGTTTGCTCCTTTTAACTTTGTGAATTATTTATGTTCAAAACGAATCATGAATGACGACGAGGTGGAGAAGAAAATACCTATCTGTATTAAAGGAGCGAGTCCAAATCGCCCATCTGAAAAACTCATGTACCAAGAGTCAGGTCAGGGGCATGGCATGTCCAGAAAGCCAGTAAATGAAGGATATAGCCAGGAATCAAGCAAAATCAGGTAAAGTGATCAGAAACAGAGAAGCAAGTCAAAGCTAAGGTGTTCAGAGCCAGAAGCAGCTAAAAGCAGGAGACCCCAACAATGACCAGGAGCAAGAATTTGGAGCATAACAGCAGTCAAGAGCTGGGCTAAGCAAAGTAAGGGCATCCCAGCAGCCCTCCAAAAGCAGTCTAGGGCTGGTGACCAAATGCACCTTGACTGCCTGGGACAGTTTGGGCTCAGAATGCTCTTGGCATTTTGGAGCAAGAGGAGCAGTGAAATAGTCAGAGACCTAGGTGTGAGCAGTGCAGCAATGGCAGTGCTCCTCTTCAGTTGCACTGTGGTAAGCTGGAAGGGTGCAGAAATGGTGAAAATTCATCAGGGTTCCTGTGAAATGCATGATACCACATGCTGGGTGTGCCGCTGGGACATGGTCTCAGGTGTTGATTTTTGCCTGCAACACATCAGAATGGGCTTGCTGAAGTTTGCACAAAGAGGTATACTCATGCTTGCATTTGGAAAGTCTGTAGTAAAGCCATACACTGCCTACATCCTCTCACAGTCATGATCAACTGTGTGTGAATCATATTACCATTCATATACTGCGTAATTCATCACAGAGGCCCAGCTTTCATTAATACCATCTCAAATTATTATTCAAACACATGCTTTTCCTGTCTGTCATTAATTTTTTTACATTTCTCAATATGCAGAAGATAATTTGATTACAACTTTGACCTTTAAGACAAGACATAACTTGTTTTTTAAATGCCATTTTCCATATAATGTACACATTAATGTAACCTTATTAGACACAATTACTATTCATTAATGACATGAAGCATAAATATCTGTGCACAGAGACTACAACCAGATGTACTGCTGAATTAAAATAGTAATGTTAGCACTAATCATGTAGGGCTTTGGGCACAAGCAATGCTCACCTGAGTTAGAGCCAGGAATGGATTTTCTGTGAGAACAACAGTGGTAGTTGGTTTATCTCGCCACCATCTTTCAAAAGGAGCTCAGAGAAAAGAAAATTAAGGATATGCAATAAAATACATGACAAGAATATACTATTACTCAAAAACATCATGAACGGAATATTCTGATACAATAGGTCAGGGAAAACCGGAAATCCTCAAAGTTATGGTGGGGTCTAGAAGCCAAATTGCCAATGGGGAAAATTAACTTAGAGAATGAAGTGTGAAACCTTGAAAATGCAAGAAGCCTGGAGTACTGGAATAGGCAATGTCAAAACAAATGCCTTTCAGCTATGACATTTGGATTTCACCTGCACAGCACATTAAGTTGCAAGCAATTGCAGAAAGTCTTGCTCAGTCGACACACTTTTTAAAAATTCTGTCTCCCATGAGTACCTAATACAGTGAAGACTTTATTTTAGAGTTCAATATTTACTGAACACTCAAGGCACACCCTGGGCAGCTGCCTTCAAAAGTGTAAAAGAACAAAAGAAAGCCTGACAGTATGACCGAGCATGGCAGGACTAGGGCAGTGATCGTCCACCTGTACTTGACACTGGTGAGGGTGCACCTTGAATACTATGTTCAGTTTTGGGCCCCTCACTACAAGAAAGACATTTGGGTGCTGGAGCATGTCCAAAGAAGGGCAGTGAAGTTTATGAAGGGTCTGGAGCACAAGTCTTCTGAGGAGTGAGTGCAGGAATTGGGGTTGGTTAGCCTGTAGAAAAGGAGGTTCAGGAAGACCTTATCACTTTCTGCAACTACCTGAACGGAGGTTGTAGCGTGGTGAGGCTCATCCTTTTCTCTTAAGTAACAAATGACAAAACAAAAATAAACAGCTTCATGTTGTGCCAGAGGAGGTTAAATTGTCTATTAGCAAAAATTCCTTCCCAGAAAGGGTTGTCAAGCACTGGAACAGGCTGCCCAGGGAAGTGGTGGAGTCACCATTCCTGGAGGTATTTAGAAGATGTGTAGACGTGGCACTGAGGCTTAGTGGTGAACATGGAGCAGTGTTAAGTTAATGTTTGGACTTGACAATCTTAAGGGTCTTTTCCAATCTAAACACTTATGTGATTCTATGGAAACTGGAGTTAGTCACAGCAGCTCTAAATGCCTCTTTAGACCAGCCCAAACACATGCTGATAATTGCTGCTTTATCTGAAGAAGCACTCACACAGACAGCCATGCCAGCACAATGGAGCTCTAACCAAGCAGCCACAACAGGAAAGCACCTTCTCAGGTCTGCCCCAGCTATCTGCTCCATCAGCACACCCATAGCTCATGGACACACGTCCATGACTGCAGCATTCTACCTCCAAAGTGTCACGTCACAGAAGTGACCTTGCAGTGGTGATGGTGACTGCTGCCCTCAGCCCTTGGCCTGCCCTCCTGCTCACTCAGGAGAAGATTCAGTCATTTAGGCTCAGTGTGGTTGACTGGCATGCAGTGCAGTGCAGTGAGGTGAGTCGGTTTGTAGTACTTATGGAAAGCTGAGCTGCTGTGTGGTACTTTCCATCAGTAATGTACTACATGTGATCTATTTTTTCAACACATATAGACATAGATATAGATACAGATATTCTATACTTTCTTTGAAGTAACTCAAACCCCTACATTTCTGTTGTCTGTAGTAACTTAAAAATCCTACTCTAATGTGGTAAGTTACACCCCTAAAATTAAAAACAGATGACCTGATACATCCTCCTTTCCTTATGCTTTATCCAGATTGATTGCTCTGTACTTTGAAGTGATGAATAAAGATCAGTTTCTTAAAATCATTGCAGCAAAGGTTGATTTCATTTTTTTCTGAAGTTGCACTCCACGCTTTGCAGCAAGCAGCATAAGAAAACATCCAGCACCCTCTAGTCCTGTGCTAAGATCCAAGCCTAGCAGGATTAGTATTACCTGTAACAAGTTTTTGCTGAATCGCTCACATATTCCACTGCTTCCTAAATAACCACGACTATGAACATGGTGAAAAAAAAACAGACAATACATCAGCTGTAGGAAATAAAGCTAAGAAAATGAAGATGGTAAAAGCGGAGGAATATTTTTTTACCTTTTAAACCCTAATATTCAAGACAGTCTTACAGGTAGATGAAATATACTTGTATCACTGAGGAACTCCGAGTAGTAGTTTGAAAATATTTTATGTGCGTTGTCAAGAGTAATTGGTTTTACCATTAATGTGGGATTGGAAGATATTAGGAAGCAGCTAAGCATAATGATTATTTGCTAAGCAATCACAGATGGCATATGCTTGGGAACTTGCACTTAATGTTTTCTGTTGCAACAGTCAACCTGTAGTCCTGAACTGAAGATTCTGATACTTTAAATATATTACAGCAATGTATTAACTCTTTGATGTTTTCCAGTCCATGAGCTCTCAGAATATTATCGTTAGAAGGATGCAACTGTGATTTTAAGCAAGTTTTTTAGTCAGAAATATCATTAATGTTATTCATTCTCATAAGTTTCTCACTATCTTTTTATATGTAACAGAAGACAGATATCAATAGACATCTTGATAGCCATGAAGATATTAAAGATAGTGTAGTTATCAGTTGAATCACACATAATTTGAAATTAATTGGGATATGTTCAAAAAGCAGTTCTATTCCTGTCACTATGGTAAAAGACTTTCCAATCATGCAGTTATGCTGGGGCTGTTCTCATGGCAATCGCAGGAGTTGCATGCACAAAAAAAGGCTCTTGTTTTTGTTTTTGAAGAACTGGATCATTCAGTGTGTGTGCTTCGGGAGGGGTTTGTTTTTCTTACCCGGACAAAGCCACTGCTTTCTGCTTCACTGTGCTCTGCACATGGAGGAAAACAGATTAGCCAATGTTGTTTTCGTTTTGCACTTTGTGTGTGGGAGGAGAGTAAATCTCTCTGACCCATTCCACCCACGGTGCTTCAGTTAGCATTGGGCAGCACCATTATCAATCTCACTAGCTGAATTCAGGGAACTGAAAATCATCACAGGCATGAAACTTTCCAGCTGTAGGTGGAAAATAAGAGTTGTCTTCTGTCTTAACCCAGGATGGGCTGATGCCTCTAAGTGCTGCAATGGGGATCTCACAAGGACAGGATATGAGTCTCTATTTCAGAAATGGAGATAAGAAAGTAACATTTTGGAGGATGAGATTTGTCGTGGGTCATCCACTTTCACATTAGGTTGGCTAGAGCAAAGCTTATGGAACTACATTTTCTATGCAGGGCAAAGGAGCACTCCCATGTAGTATCTACAAATTCCTAGTCAAACTGAAGAAAATACTAAAGCAAACCAAAAAGGCTGCAAAACTCTGAGTATAGTGCACAAACATTTCTGAATAGCCCAGTTAAAGATCTGTTTTGCTCAAAATGGCTTTTAGGCTAAGCCTCATTTCATTTCCTGGTAAATGTGGTTTTCCTTAGCTGCCCCATGTGGACCTATAAGGATGATCCACAGCCAGGGACCTGTGGAGTGCTCCACAGGCATGGACTGCAATAAACTAAGCAAGAGAAATGAGCGGTCTGCTGGTGGTGGTCCTCTCCAGTACAGCTATATTAGCTTTTGTGAGAAATTGGTGCTTACATGGGCTCGCTGTAAACTTATCCACAGTATTATCCACCATAATTCTGTTTTCAGTAAAGAAGGAAAGGTCATGTGTGGCTGGGGTAGTTGCACAGAGGCATAAGACATCAGTCTTCATGTTCCCACCCCCTAAGTGATCCTACAAGTAGATAGTGAGGATTGAGGTGCCATGGGAAATGTTCATCTTAAGGAAGAGATGAAGTGTTGCATATAAACATCATGCCCCAAAAGTGAGTTTCTCTGTGTTAAGAAAATGATGTGACCTTGAATCGTTAAGTGCTTTACATGTCCTGGAGGAAATTAAAAAAAATCTCAAGAATTCATCCTAAATATTGCCTGAAGCAAGTACATTCCAGTTTCCATTAGGAGCAACTACATTTCTGGCATAATTAGGCAAGCTCATATTCCCCAGAGAAAATGTGATGAAACACAAAATGCAAGAAAAGAAATAAAATAGCCCCATGATTAAATCTCCACCAGCTACGTCCACACCAAATCTTTCATATATTCACTACCTAGAAAGTATTTCTTACACCTTAGAGGATTCTTTCATATACTTTTGGATTAATGAGAATCTCTTCCAGTAACATTCATCACTTAGTAATGATTTGTTCTTAATATATCAGCTCACAATAGCACCTTTCAATGGGAAAAGCATTTCCAGACTACAGCTATTGCCTGGCTAACCTGTAGTCAAGATTGTGCAGAATACCTTAACAACACAAGGCTCAATACTTGCCCTTCAGTGGAAAAATGAACACAGAAGGAATAAAATCATGTTCATGCTTCGCATTTTTATTGTACTTCACATGCTTAAAATGCTGTATGGGATTTAGCTCATTAGTCCTTTCACTTACCAGTAGGAGAAGTAGAAATATTATTTCTTCCAGAGCTAGAGGGGTACAGACATGTTTTCAGAAGGCTAGCTTTCATAAGCTGTATACATTTATCATCTTATAAAAGCATGGCTGAAGTGAGTTGGCCTGGCTACTCAGCCATTTACTAGTAAAGCCAGAAGGCTACTAGACCAGCACTTGAAAAATCTGCAAGGTCCTCTGATCACACTGCTTTCCCACATGCCACCAACCAAGTAATGGTGTTCAGTCTCTGCAGAATCAAAAATTTAATTGAAAAGTAGTGTTTCTGACACTGTAGTTACATACCTGAGCTGAGTGTAATTTTAAACACTCATCCATTCCAAAGGTCACTGCTTCTCCGGTTGTGCAGAGCTTCCCCAAGGTGTGAGACATCTACCTTTGGTTAGAGCAGAAGGCAGGATGACATGTATCTTGACATTTTGATTGAGGATAAGTGGGAAAGCTGGTATGTGAGGACTCCCATGATGCAAAAGATAGGGTTTGGGGCAGGTGCACGAGTAGAGAGTGATTCAGATAGACAGGACTTTGAGAAATTAAGGAGAAAGGAAGCTCTTCAAATGTTTCCACTTTTCATTTACTGGAAGAAGTCAAAATAACTTAGGGACCCTGCTCAGTGTCTGGGGCAGATGTGTGGAAATAATCCTGTGACTACAGGACTGGAGGCAGCTTTGCACTTGGGTTTTGTCCTCAGCACAAGGCTTCCTGTTCATCTTTGTCCTGTAGGTGTTACAGACCAAAGGCATGAAAGTCCGAATGGATGGGAAGCAGAGCAGAAAAACAGAAGAAATTGACAGCAGTTTCCTGAAGTACTTTTTTAGGGCTTCATAATAAAAGACATACTTGTGAGAAAGACAGGTGAGAAATCTGAAGGCAGAAAATGTCAAGATAAAAACATGCTATGGAAAAAGAGAAGGGAAAAGATATCAAATAAGAAAGAACAAATCTTAAGAATGATTAATTTTCAATGACTGAAGACAAACAGAATGAAGCTTTGGGGACAATGAAGATAGGAATAAAAAAAAGAAGATTAGTAGGTAGTTGTTAAAATGTTTGAGTGAAAATGTATTTGCAATATAGATCAAAATGCTATAAACAGCATACCAGCACATAGTCTTGTCAACAGCAGTGACCCACCTAGCCTGGGAAATATCAGCATTACTTCAGTTCAGGTGAATAGCTTCAATACAGTTATGATGAACATTCTTGTGCTGGAAAATGAGAAATGTGTATTTGGCATGGATCAATGCAAGATGTGATAGAAGACCATATTCATGCCATAAAAATGATTTTTAATGTATTTTCCTTGCAACCTCAGAGAACATTAGGGTAGAATCAGAAAAACTAACGTAGATTCAGAACCATAGAATCATAGAATATCCTGAGTTGGAAGGGATGAGGATCACCAAGTCCAACTCCTAGCCCTGCACAGGACAACTCCAAAAATCCCACTATGTATCTGAGAGCGTTGTCCAAAAAATTTCTTGAACTCTGGAAGTCATGGTGCAGTGACCACTTCCCTGGGGTAGACACCACATGCATGGGAGTGTCCTGACATTTCATTGTTTAGTTTAAAGTAATATGTAAAGTTCTTTTTATTGATGGTGTGGTAGTTCTATTTCACAATTTTTCTTATGCCTCCCATTTCTTCCCAGGCTCTTATTCTCTTTTGCTATTGTACAAGTAAAGTACTGAAAAGTTTGAATATGGAACAACTGAACAGGAAGTATGTATCTTGTGTCCTTTTTCTTTTTTCTCCATGATCTTGATCGCTATCTTTTTTAGAGTTGATACTTCGTAACTTCTTTGCAGGATGTGTTGGCACATTTATTTTCCTCTGTGATTTTCTGTGTTTCTTGTTTCCTTTATTCTTCCATGCTCTTCTTCTGTATTTCCATTTTAACTACTTCATGTTGCTTAGCAACACCCAGAATGACACCAACAAGGTACAGTCCCACAGCTTCTAAGAAGTGTCACCTTAGAAGGAAGATTAATATAATTTAACTTTGCACTCTCAGTGAATTCACTTCCTCAGAATGGCACTGATCTCTAATTTATGTCTCATTTATCTGATGTTTTCTATGAAAGCTAAGAACAAGTCAAACACACAGAAATACATGTCCATACGGTATTTGCATCTTCCAGTTTTCCTTTGTTTTGGTCTGAGATTGTCAACCTGTTGAGATAATAAGAAACCTAAAACAAGAGATAAGGTTTTAGATCCTGGCTTTCCCAATATGGAGATCCAGAGACGGCAATTGACATATAAATGCTCAAATTGCTACACCCAATTATGAACCCAATCTTTATTAAAAGTTGCAAGATGTTTGGATTGTGAGACTGAAGCCTGGTCACAAATCAAATTAAACATCATCCAGACATTTCCAATAAACTTCTTTAATATCCCAAATTTTATACCAGATCGCTTTTTCCCTTGGCAGAATAGAACAGAAACAAAACAAATGGGCTAAGCTGCTTTTTTATTATTATTATTTACAATTGTATTGGACAACTTATTTAACTGGACTATTAGGAAAATGGGACAAGAAATATAGTACCTTATTTGTCACAAGCTTTATCACTTCCAAATCATGGAAGAGAATTTTTTTCCCACACAAAATCACAACATGAAACACTCAAATGCACTTCTGATCTTCATTGAAATATTCTACTTCTGAGAGGGAAAAGGGAAATTAATTTTTTTTGTTCAAAAATATTCTTTTAAAAATCAGTTACTGATTAAAAAGACTTTTACGTTTTGAAATCTGAATATATATGGGACTTGATATATACACATTTTCCCATAATCATTACAAATTATTACAAAGTCAAGGCCACTCCTTGAAATATATTGGAAAAAAAATTACATTTATTCAGTAAAATTCCTTGAAAAATAACTGACATTTTCACACTGGTTTCAGAAAGAAGCTAATTCCAAACTGGCAAGGCCCTACACTGGACTGAAAAATCCTGACTTTGGATTTATAAACTATGTTTATAAAAACCAGAGAGAAATGCAAGCCTCATACCTACATGTACATCTAGATATATACCTTCAAAATAATTTTTTTGATCTCCAGTCATACAAAACTTCAATTAACTATCTGATTTCACAGGGCTTTTGTCCCGTCCCTGGAATCAAGTAATGTCAGCCCTGGAGATACTTCTATTCAGCAGGCAAATGTCACGATGAATAATACTTATTCAGCCAACTATAGTTTTTAATTAGGTTTTTTTAGGGTCTGGATCAGTAGTATTGAGTAATATTCACTGCACAAATAGTCCTGCTGTTGCAGTCGTGTTAATCATCAAAAGCACTGGTGAACTAAGCCCTGAATAAGTAACAAAGTCTTACATTTAACCAAGTATGGTAATTTCACCCCAAATATCCACATACCTCCTGACACACAAAAAATGCTCAATTACTGATAACCTATTGAACAACAGTGTGCTTACATAATATATAACTATAGTTATACTGTACTATATTTTTATTAGTGGAATCAATGTGGCACCAAGTAACAGCAAAACTGTGTCCATGCTAAAACTACATATTCCTCTGTATACTTTTGCTTCTAACATGTCTATGAAACATAACTAAGAAAATAGGTAAGGGAGAGAGATTAAATTCTGAGGTCTGAATATACAGAAAAAATTGTACCAGTCTAACAGTAGCAGACAAGTCTAATACCTTCTAAGGGTGAATCTCTCTCCGGAGAGAGCTCCTGGTTCCTGGAATGAAAAAAAATCTGTAATATAGTTGAATTATATAAAGTCAAGAAACTACCTCTGTTTCTAGGTATCTCTTGCTTTTCAACAAACACTTGTACATATATAAAGTCAGGATAACTTACCAGGAAACACGATCCAACAAATAGTGAAGGAAAAACAGTATTACTTTCCCGGCATTACCTGTTTCTTACCATTCTTTTTGTCCTTTTTGTTTTTTTACTTTCTGTTCTACACAGTAAGTCCTCATGTACAGATAGATATAGACATATATATGCCCTGCCTGAGTACACAAAGAATTATATATGGTGACTCATCTGCTCTCCTGCTGATCCTGCTACCAGCTGGTCTTAAAAATAAATCTAAATTAATAAAAACGGCTTATAATCAACTCCAGCAAAGAGACAATAAAGCTCCACTGCCAGTGAAAAAGAAAATAAATAGACATTTTAGTGTCAAAAGTTGGAATCTAAAACTAGCTGGTGTGCAGATGTAGTTTCACATTGCCCTGGGCTTGACTTCTGTGTTAGATTAAGATGAAATCTCCATGGATGTGGGCAAAAATTACTCAGAATTATAGGTTACTTAGAGTCACAGAAGCAGCCACAGCTACTGGAGCAGTTGTTGATGTTAGATGTAACAGCGGCTGAAGAAAGCTCACAATCTACATAGAATATTTCTACTCTGTCCTTTACAGGAGCAGACCTGCTGCCACCTCACTGAAACTCAAGGGTTCAGGGAGTTAGATCCAGGCTAAAACCTGTACATCAGGTAATCTCTGTGCCCTCTGCTATGCCTTAAACTCCTCTTTAAAGCAGAGAAATAGAGACTGGCCTCTCTCTGTGATAGGAATATGCACAACCCCATTGTTACTGTGATTTACAGAAACATCTTCCCTAACTTACAAGTGCTCTTTGCATGTTGTATCCAAAATCAGTACTCCCTGGAAATGGTGCAGGTTTTTTGTATTCTGGACAAGATTTGCCATTGGAGTTTGTTTGTTTGTTAGTTTAAAGCCATCCCTGTGTTTTAAACATTTCATGTTTTAGCAGATTTTTAATAGTAGCTCCACTTAAAAGTGTATTTATGGAATAACTACGAGCAAATTCCTCTTTTCTGTCATTTTTCTAAGTAAAGCAGAAAAATATTCTGAGTATGGCACTGCTTATTCATAATGCTTGTATTCAAGCTGATATTGATAGATGTTAGAAAAACACAAATTACTTTGCATCAGTTTTGGTGTACCACGTGGTAGGTGTCTGTAAGACCAGCAAATAATGTCTTAAATAGCTGAAGCTGTCTATTTCAGATAGTAACACCATTCCCTTACTATGTTGATGCAATTCAGACAAAAACCCAATAATAGTGGATCACTGGTGAAACAAGCATAAGCAAAAAGAGATTCCAACCTTGAGTTTAAGCACAGGCTGTCTGCAACACAGTGAGAACTACAAAGCCTAAAAAACTAAAAAAAAATTGTTAACTCTCTGCCTAAATGCATCACATTCAAAAGAAGAAATTATTTCCTAGCATGGCAACTCTTCTAAGGTCTATTTCACATGTAGAACATTTCTCTTTTGGGAAGGTGTTAGCATTATCTTCATGTTTTCTTGCTAGCCTTGCCCTTCAGTATGAAGAGGCTTCTCTGTCACACTGGACATGAAAGGCAAAGAATTGCTGTCTAGCACATTATATGTCTGTGCACAAGAGTTTGTACAAGAGGGAAATGACACTATTTTTTGCATCAAGGAAAGGAGTCTAAACTAAACATACAGGGAAAGGTGTCCTTTGGATCAACAGGTCAAGTGAACACTTCTCACAGTGACTGGATCCTCTACTTTCTGAAAACAACACTGCAAGGTTTACTCAAGTGACAACCCCATCAAGACTAATAGCAGAACCAGTGGCTGTAGAGGCAGCTCAGTAACACGGAGCACTTTAAAACCTTTATTAATTTCTGCTACTTGTCAATCTTCTTGTCTCGGGTTTTTTTGTAGATAGCATACACATAGGACATGTATTTATTTTATTTTTTCTCAATTAAAAATATAGGAATCCTAAGAATTTAATCCTTCCACACTTTTTATCCAGTAATTTCTACATTACAAATACACCAAATTAGCCCCAAGTGAATTCATGTGTCCCTGGCAAATTAAATACATTGATATTGGCAGAGGAAGGAGAATTCCTATTGCAAATGTTTGTCAATTAGTTCCTATGCTTTTTTTAAAACCTAGCTGGACTAACCATGTCTAAGGCAAATGAAACAACTTCTTATAAGGCTAAATAATAATAATAATAATAAGGCTAAATAGTTAGAATGTTTCAGGCTACGCAACTGCCTGCTCAAACAAGACAGAAGAAATCTTTCTTCTTTACATCCTTGCACAGCAGCAGCTGGATTCTAGATCTGGACTGGCAGCTCCTGCCTTCTCACCCCACAGACTTTCTGTGAGCAACCATCCGCAGACTAGCACATGAAAAAGAAGTACAGTATTACCATGTCTCCAACAAATACACTGCATCCAAGCTGCTTTCCACTTTGTGGAAATCAGAGACTTGCCCCCACACTGCTTATAGCACATCTCAAAGAGTGGGCCTCGTCTCCCCAGGACTGAAGCCACCTGATCTCAAACCAAGGAAAGCTGTAGTCTGTGGAGCTGTGCAGATTAAACTGCCTTGGAGGATCTCTGGCATAGCTGTGCTCTCCACCCCACTCCACTCCACCTGGTATAGACACAGACCCATGTCTACTGTATGGATAGGGCAAACACCATTCAGAAAGGGTTTGGGATTCCCCCTTTTGCCACCAACAACCCTGGTAACACCATCTCATGGTGAAAGAGGAGCTTATGGCACGTTCACAGACAGGAAGGCCAGCCAAACCCTCCGTTCCACCCAGGAGGAAACAGACCAACAAAAGGCTAGAGTGGCTCCAGAAAGAAAACTTCTGTATTAAAAGCCAAATAACATGGAGCTACGATAATAAATACACACTATCTCAACCAAGAAATACAGTGTAAAAGGCTCATTAAAGTTCAGCTTCAGCAATAACAATTATATATATATCGCTTCAGTTCTCCATCCTGCAGAAGAGAAATGGCCCATTCTGTCCATAAAGAAAACCCGTTCAAACTGCATTCTACATGAAAACGCTATCCCAAGGGCAAATGCGGCCGAATAGGAGGGTCTTTGATTTCCTCCGCTGATTTGGGAGAAAGGGGGCTTTTTTTGATTTTTTTTTTTTTTTACCAAAAGGTTTGTTTAAAACGGATATTAAAGGTATAAAACGCGCACACAGGATTTGTTCCCTCGGGGCCGCTCCCGTCGGGGCCGGGCAGGGCGGGCCGGGCTCTGTGGCGGCCCCGCGTCCCGCCGCGCACCTGTGGCACGCTTTAATCAACAGCACGACAAAGTCCGTCCCGCGTCCCTCCACAGCACACGACGAAGAGAAGGGGTCACCGGGACCGGCTACTTGGCGACCGTGGCGGTGGTGGTGCCGGCGGTGGTGCCGCGGCGCTGCTCCATTCCGTTGGGCAGGAATCCGGCGATGATGGGCACGGGCCAGATGAGGGCGGCCACGCTCCACACGATGATGACCAGAGTCATGAAACACGCCACCAAGGTGGACTCGATGGGCTTGCGGTTCATCCGCCAGCCTGGCTCGCCCTTCAGCTCCTCGAGGCTGAAATCCAGGCAGCAGAAATTCAGCGGCTCCCCTTGCAGCCAGTATTGGCCGGGCTCCGCCGCCGGCGGGTAGGACAGCGAGGAGGTGGCGGCGGCGGGCTGCGGCTGGGGCGCGGTGCCCCGAAGGCGCCCGACCCGCCTGCCCCGCACCCAGCTGCAGCCCACGCAGAGCCGCAAGTCCTGCTGAGCGCCGCCGGCCGCCAGCCCCAGGTGCTCGATGAGCAGCGGCGGCCCCACGCGGTGGAAGGCGGCGGAGAAGAAGGCCCGCCCGTGGCTGTTGGTGGAGAAGAGCAGGAGGTCACACTGGATGCCCAGCGGGCGGCTCCAGCGCACCAGCAGCGAGCTCAGCATCTGCCGCTGCACGCTGATGTTGCAGTGAGGGTCCTCGGCGGGCTGCGGCTGCCCCTGCGGCTGGGGACGCTGCTGCTCTTCCTGCTGCTGCTGCCCGGAGGAGGTGGGAGCGGAAGGGAAAGGCTCTTGGCTAGGGGCAGCCGGCGTGCCTGGGCTGTCGGTGCTCCCTTCCTCCTTGCTCGCTGCCCCGTCGAGGTCCATCTCGAGGCTGCCCAAGGAGTGGGAGGAGGAGTTGGCAGGGGGCAAGAAGAGCTCTTGCTCCTGCTCCTCCTGCCCGCTGGCAGCCGACGAGGGGCTCCAGCCCTGGCAGGGGGCAGGCAGGCGGCCAGCAGTGCCGGGAAGAGCAGCGGCAGCATGGCATTAACTTAGAGTCGGAGAGGAGGGAGAGGAGGAGGCAGAACGGGAGGCTGCATGGCGCTGCCGGCTGCCATCTGGGAAGGGAGGCACAGTGCTCTCGCTGAGAGCGCGAGAGAAAGGGAAGGAGGGTGGGGGCAGGCAAGGGGGTGGGAGCGGGGCTGGGGCTGCCGCGGCGACCAGCCGAGTGAGCCGGGAGCCTCGGTGACGGCAGCGGCTCCCCTCTTCCCCGCCTCCCCCGCCCCCGGCCCGGCAGCGCCCCGGCGGGAGGAGCCGTGCGGCCGGCCAGCCCCGCTGCAGCGCCTGGAGGTGCTGGCCCGGGGCGGCTGCACTCCCTGGACAAACAGCACTCCCTCCCCCGGGGCGCTGGCCGGAGATGGCCACCACTCTGCCCTCAGGCGGGGACCCCTCTGCCCCGCCGCCACCGCGCCGGTCCCCCGTCGCCCATCTCCGGGGGGACAGCCGGAGCCTCTCAGCTCCGCCGGCGCCTCGCCCGTGGGGGCTGCCGTAGCCACTCTCCCTCCTCGTTGGGCAGGGGCGAAAGAAAGAGGCTGGCAGCGCCCTCGGGCCGGCGCGGAGGGCGCGGATGCTGGAAGAGCATCCAGGAAGCGACTGCACACGCCTTCATGTCGACTTTATAGGAAGGGAACGGGACGGGGGAGACGCGGAGAACGGGAGTTAAAACGCGGTGACTGGGACCCTCCAAGTCCGGACTCGGTTCTAGGATCTGCTCCCGCAGTCGGGTGTCCAAACCTGGCCTTGGGCGCCAGGCAACCCATCCGTCCGACGGTCGCTCTCGGTCCTAGTAGCAAAGATTGAAAGGAGGAGGCTTATAAGGAGCACAAATCTCCCAAGCGCGGAAACCGTGAGACCTGGCAGCATTTCTTTGAAACGCTGCTATATAAGCATGATAGTTTATAATCAGACTAGATACTCAAGCTTGTTTTGTGACCCTGTGCTGGTTAAGAGTGTTACTCTTGACAGTCTGGGACTTGTCGTGTTGTAATTTGGTACTTAGAGCCCCGCGGAGGGACAGAACTAGTGACACAAATGATGAACGTTTCTTAGTCTGTACCTTGAGCAGAGGATAGGATAGAGTAACATTTTCCTGGCAAATATCCAGAACTCAGTCTTTCTTCTTTGTCTTTGCAGCCCTTTTTCGACAAATACAGATGAAAAAGGGAGACGCTAGTCTTTCCTAAGTATGTGTGGGATAATTTATATAAACGATAGAACTGAAGTCCATAAGGCACTTCTTTGAGATTGGCATTGGTCCCATGTCAGACATGTTCCCACGTCAAAGTGACACATGTACACATTCTTATTTGGAAAATGAGTTACTGTAATATCACTCTAAAGTCTTTCAGGTGAGTGAGGGTAGTGAATGAGGGTAGAGAGTAAATTTTAGATTTGATATAATTCAACATGAATGAAGGTAGTGAAACAGTTTTCTTTCAAAACCTGTGCTTAAATATATCATGACAAAACCCAGAGTCGTTTGCCTTCTGTTCAAAAGATATCTGAGCACCAAAGTGTGTTTGTGCTTGGTCCCAAATTAGTCCAAAGGGTATTGGCCACCTGTAATTTGGCTAGGTTTTTAGTTTTGCTTACTACAGAGAAACATGTCTGATGAAATGTTCAAAGCAAGCTGTCTGCTTCCAATTCTGGGTTTGTGCTCAAATGTTGCAATACAGCTAATACATTTTTCAGTGCTATTTCAATGTCTCTTATTTAAGAGTTCTCTGATATTTTTTATCTCCTGTTGAATGTGTCTCTATATGCATCTCCCGATATTGTTTTTCATATCCACACTCCCACGCATTTATGGGGCTGTAGTATGTGTATAGACCCCAAACCAGATCAAGAGAGGGCTAGTGTGCAGCAAATAATGCCAAAACTGTGTGGCCACCCATGTGCACAAATTACATTGCATTGGGATTTTTGGCACAAACGACTGGAAATGAAACTAAGCCTCATAGATAAGATTTAGCTCCTGAACACTGTTGCAGTATGTGGGTGGCAAATGTTCTCAGGCAGAGCTTCAGTTCTTTTGGTCTCCACTCCCAGCAGTCAGATTAATGCAGTCAGGGGTATTTGCAAAGAAATTGGAGGGGGGAAGAGCCAAGTTTCTTTTTCTGCAAGGAAAGGCAACCTGCCATAAGAAAGCTAAATGCATTTAACGTCACTTAGACCTCCATAGCAAAGAGCTAAAAGACGGCAGTTTTTTTCATGTTGGAGATGCATGGGTGCCTCATATCTATTCCTCTTCATCAAGGAATAATAGAGCAAGTGGGTGGAAGAAGCAGAAGGTATGTTAGATCATTGGTTGATAGGCACTGTCCAGCAGGGCCCTTTGCAAATACTTTATTTCTAGGTCTACGAGATATAATTAATCTCTGCATGGATTCAGTCATTCAAAGAGGTTGCAGCACACTTGGAAACTCTTTGTAAGCAGTATTAATATATAGCTATATTTTGTGGTTTTCAGCCATAAATCTCAAAGAAAAAAGTAGTTCTATGGCTAGGGAGGCTGAAGCATAAAGAAATTGGGGGCCAGCCAAAGGTGACCGACATGTCACAGACAGATCAGATTGTAGATTTTGCAGGTTTGATTCTGTAGCTATAACTAGAACTATAATATGAACCATAGGTCACAGTATCATTTGACAGTATGGTAGAGGAGGTGTGAAGTGGGCTATAATGATAAAATTTTAGAAGGGAATAATGAGGTAACAAGACAGTAGGAGTTTCATGAGACAGACTGCAGAGCTGTTGGGAGGGTAAAGACTAATGGTGAAGGACGATCAGAATCTTTGGAGTTGTTTTAGTGACATTTTAACTAAACATTTTAATTGAAGTATTGCTTTTGAATACTTCAAGTAAGATGAAATCAAGAATAAATATTTCTGCCCAAATGCCATTAAAATGACTTCTCATGAGAGTGCTATTTTAGAGCCTTAAGTCTCATTGCATCTAGTCAAAATTGACCCTAAGCAGGTACAGATTAAAAAAAAAAATCCCTAAGTGCATTCAACTCAAAAGTTTGTGATCCTCAGCCAGCATTTCTCAGCAAACTTATGTTGGTCTGCACTGAAGAAATGGAATAACTGTGGAACTTTTTCTTGACAGAGGATATGCTTTTGACGTCATTTCTGAGACGAGTTGCATGTGGGAGAGAAGACAGGAAAATAGCAGAGTACAGGGTTGGATACCCAGCCATAACATCACAAAGCTATTTTTCTGTGGAAAGACACCTACTGTCAATTACAGGAAAAAAGATGTTAGGAGCAAGTAAGCATAGTGATGCTTTACCAATCTCTGTAAAAGTGCCAGGTGAATAAAGACAATTTCACAGCCAACAGCTGAAAAGAGAGGCAGGGTTAGGAGAAAGGAGTTGGTACTTGAGTCCTCTCAGAAAAGAGCAGTTTCAGTTCTGTGAAAGGAGTAGGATCAAATCATCCTGGGGATTGTTCTGAGAGGTATACTTATTCCCAGCTGAGGTGAAATGTTTCTGTGATACAATTTAGAAGGCTTGGTGGGCTGATGGTTTCATAGCTAATGTAGGGGGCAGAGTCTCAGAGTAATGTAAGGAAGTGAACTGATCATATAATGTCTGTGGAATGTGTCCTTTGAAGAGTCATCAATAATCACTGGTTTGCTGGCTGAGGAAGGAGCAAAAGGATGTTTCCTACTGCCCATCAACATGTAGCTTTGATTGTAAGCACAGTGATCAGAACTTTCACTCTCCTCCTTCTTACTTGGTATTCTTATAGATTTGTCAGAAACTATTTGTGATGAAACAGTTAAAGGCCACTGAAGCTTCTGAAACAGATAACAGAAGCTGGTCAGACTAAGCAGCTTGCTACTGCTGCATCATGTCAGAACAATTTATCTACAGAGAACAGAGATCACGCACTGCACACAAGAAGCCAGGGCCTGGTACCACTCTTTACATGAGTATCAGAAGCCCAGACAAAGGGAAGAGCCAGCTGGCAAGCAGGCTGAGCACAAGGGCATAATCTCTCCAGAGAAGTCAACACACCTCTCTCAGCAAAGACACTAAGCTTATCATTTGACAGGCATTTCTATCAGCAGCAGATACTGCCTCTACATCACCCTCTCAGTTATATAAACAAGTGTCCCTGAAGCCATAAAATGACCAGCACCCAAGAGACGGGGCATATGACGGCAATTTTAAAATAACTTTGCCCTTTTTAATTAAAAAACTGTAAACATTTTCAGCCCAACCTTAACCACACTTTTAACCAAATTATCCAGACGACCACTCACTCTTGCAAAAAAGCTATACCTGCGTAGCTGAGGGAAGGGAGTGAGGCAAGGTGGCAGGGAAGGTGAGAACATTTGAGCAGTGGTGGCCAGGTTAGGGCTGTTTAGCCACTGCATGTCAAGACAGACTCTGGTGGGACTCCCACAGTCTGTAGGCCACACAGACAATGGAACTATGGACCAAGGGAAAGCAACTGTCACCAGGAATCCTAAAAGGTGTACTGAAGGAGATTTATCCATGGCAATTGCTACAAAGTGTAATCCATCTGTAAATACGATTGCCAGAAATCAGGAAAACATTGTTCAGGGCATCAGGTGGTATCAGTAAGACAGAGGGCCTGCTGGATGAGGGCTCTGGGAGATCTGAGTTATCTTTGGAGTTCCATTAGACTGTGTGATGTACTAGCATAGACTAAAAAGACTACCTCAGTTCTAAAGATAACTGTAAAATATATGCAGAGAATGTTAAAGGGAATGTATTAATAGACTTTCAGAACTTTTTTTGTATCATGCTTTATATAGGTTGAGGCTTTTAGACAAGCATCAAAAGAAAACAACGGGAAAAGAAAATTTTGTGGGAATAGGTGTAAGAGAGAAGTAGTGCAAAGAACAAACTTTGCACCTTCACAGCAGAAGGTGGTCTTGAGGCAATCACAAAGCATAAGAAAACCCTGTATTATGGATTGGATAGATCTAGCTGGCCTACAAGTAGTGTTAAATTCAGTACTGTATTCTATTTATACAATGAAGTTTTTAAGACAGGATTTGACCTGAAGCAGTGTTCTAGAAGACTGGATTCATGTTTCTTGAGTTTCCAATAAGTTTCCACTTGGAGGCTGATTAAAAGTCTCACTTGTGTGAGACTTCCTCCTAACTGAACTTCCATAGCTTAGGCAAGATTCAGCCCTGGCCTACATTTATTTTGTCTTGTAACTACCTTGCTTGCTTATTTTCTATTTTATTGGCTGTTGTGGGTTAGAAAATAAAACCGGTTCCCCCCACCACCATTCCCCGCCAGGCGCGAGCACGCGGGGGGCCACGCCAGGGCCACCCCGCAACCGCATGGCACCGCGGGGCCATGCCAGGGCCGCGCCATGCCCGCGTAGCACCGCAGGTGCCATGGGGCCCGCACTGGGGCCACGTGGCGCCGCGGGCGCTGCCACTTCCANCTTCCATCAGCACTGAAATCCCCTCCCGGGGCTGAAGGGAGGGGGAGGGGGGCTCGCAGTTTTTAACTTTCTGAGCGTTTTTCTTCAGAAAGCCGAGCGGAGCCTCGTGCTGCTGTAGGTCCTCAGGTCGGCCGTGGGTCTTCTCTAATTATCCCGGTGTCTCTTCGGGAGCCCAGGAGAGAGACCAGCACTATTCTAGAGTGTTCTCACCCTAACACGGGCCCTGGGAAAGCTTAATTTGTCTGTGTTTTTTTGTTTTTGCACTTTATTGTCGGTTTTCTGTGTGTGTGAAATAAACTGTGATATTTGTGTGTTTTTCTTTTTGGGGGTGTGTGTGGCTTCTCTCGGACATCTCTTGTCAGATTCGCTATTTTAGTGGTAAAACCATGACGTTGGCGAGGAGCCTGACTATAGTAATAACCTATTTGCCTCATATTTATTTCACCAGTAAACCTAGCCAGTGTTGGAGCTTGGCTGAAACAGGCAAATTTAGGATCTGATACATTGATAAAGATAATAAATCCAAATCAAATGGTCTGTGACAGTAGAACTGAGAGACTGGCAATCTGAGTCATTTCAAAGACACCTCAGTTAGGACTAAAAGGCATGCAAGAACTTTGTTCCCACCACAGTATACACATTGCAGGACTCACGCTTACTTTCTCGAGTTGCTAAAGGCCATTGTGAAGAGGGTTTGACCAGGTGTCAAACTTAGTATGTTCTTGAAGCACAGATATTCTGCACATCTGAATAAGCCTTGTGGATCTGGGCAAGCTGTGACATATCACAGCTATTCTGGAAGGAAAAGAGATGCAGTAAAGCAGTAATTGTTCAATGCCAATGCTGTAGAGGTAGCAGGAATGTGAAAACATTTGGTGTGATTGCATATTAAATTTTCTGCAAAATATTTGTACATAAAATAGCATTCCTTAATGACTATTTCATGAGTTTGTCTTTGGAAAATCTAAACATTTACTACAACAATACATTGAAAAATAGCTCCCTGGGAAGCATTTAATTCTGCAAATACTTTGAGTGTTTCCCAGCCTGTTCTGAAAAAGGCCCTAGGGCTTATCTTTAGTGTTATTTATCTTTGTATAGGAAAAAAAAGAGAGGTGAAGAAGTCTAGCATTAACTTGCACTAAGCAGACAAGGGTTTGCCACTTGCATGTACTTCCAGTGTGGCATCAGTCTCTCTGTGGCTTTGAAACACAGCTATGAAATATAGAAACCTGCTTCCCCAGGAAATTGCCAGACACTTGGACTGATCCTGTGAAGCGATCCTGTTTCCACAGGAGAGGAAGACAAGCTAGTTCACCAGTCATTTAAGAGTTGTTTTGCCACACTGAAGGCACACAAACACAAGACATTGCCAATTACAGTCTGGTGTACTCAGTGACATGGTTTAGGTGATGGGATGGTGTTGGGTAGGTTGATAAGTTAGGTAATAGGTTGGACTTGATGATCTCTACAGTATTTTCCAACCTTGTTAATTCTGTGTAACATCCTGAAGAATGTTTTTAAAAAACAAGTGGACGAGAATCTGAGTTGGCAAGATCCTACGTGTAGCTTCTTAGCCAACCTGCAGCCCTGATCATCATCTACATTCCTGTTACTAGCTGGTGCTTTAGTGCTATGATACATGATAGAGACATGTTAAGGGAGTCTAGAGCAGAGAGTTAACTGGTTTCACTGCAGGCTTTTGCCCCCAGTCCTAAAGGGAGGTGTTGAATAAAGAAGGAAAATTGGAGGCTGCAATCAACAAAGGTAGGGTGGATTGAAGAGTAACAAATACCAGAACTGGTATGAGATTAAATTGTGAAAGGCTTTGAAAGTGAGAACAAGGAGTTTTTGCATTTGGAGCAGTGGAAGAGAAGAAAAGACAAGAGAACTGAGGAAAAGGAGTGCCCATATGAATGAAGAGTTCCAGGTGTTGTAGCCAAAGAGATTACAATAGAGGTTTGCACAGACCTTGGCTAGGACTGCTGGCAGAGCAAGCTGAGATAAATTGTGACACTTTGGAGATGCTGCATGAAACAAATCAGTGACATTTAAAGCACAGCAGCATCAACATCATCAGTAAAATTAGCATATAAAACTAAACTCCTCTCTGCCTCCAGACTGTGCATCAACACTTTAGACTGGGGCTCCCATACCTGTTGTAAGATGTTGGTGTGCAGAAGCAGATTTGAATTCTCAAGCAGCATGCAGGTACCTCTTGTGATGGTCTGAAAACTAGTTATATGTGTGCCCCTGTTACATACCTTGCCTGCTGTCCCTTCTCTGGTGAGACACTTTTGCTGTACATCGAATGGGAAAACAGATTCATCTGCCTCCGTGAGTCAGCAGAACAGCATTAACTCTTTCTGGAAGTGCCAATGCCAGTGAGTGGGGCTGAGTCATCCAAGCAAATGCAGCTAGTCTGATGCCCATCCATTCCTTCAGCTGGAAAGTAGTCCTGAGAAGGTGGTTACAGTTCCAACTCCACTCGTCAGTCCAGCATCATTTATCATTTGCAAAACAGCAGACAGTCTCCACTGTCAGCTCTTTCTGGGTTAGATAGAAACCAGATTTAAAAGTAAACAAAATGCTCTTAATTTCCAGGGAACTTGCTAGTTCTTGCTACTTATTTTCCCAGCATTGGCTGCAATCAGTATGAACCATAATTAGGCACTCAAAACTCAACACTTATACCTTTGTTAAGCTGAAGTGCCTTCATGGAAATGAAGGGAGTCAGAGCTTTAGTTCCTAACTTTTAAAGAGCTCTTGTCCTAATCCAACAAAGTCTGCACATGAATAAGATGACTGATTGCTTTCAGCAGGATCATTGCATTCATAAATGCTATTCTGTATGGTATTATGGACTCCACCTTAATGCTGGGGTACATAAGTCAGAACAAATGCCTGTAAACTTAACGCATTGAACAAGCAGCAGAGGAACACTGGCTCTTCAGAAACAGATTTTCTATTTTCATGCAAATGTTCCCAGTGTTCTGAAGCAGAAGGAGATGCTTAGAAAATACATGAAGTACAAACCGCTTGCTCTGTAAGAGATGGATATTCACTCAGCATTACCTGCTTTTTCCATGAACAATCACAAAACAAGTAGGGAATATAGCCTCTGATATTATGTGCCCGGTTCTTTGCTGAATTGACCAGATTTAGAAGGTGTGCCTTTATTATGTCTTGGCTTGATTCTGCAAATCAAAGAGGGATACACCTCAGCCATAAGATGCGTATCTGAAATTAGTCTGGGATTTCTTGCTTAAACCATCATGTCAAATTCTACTCTTTCTAATATTATACACAAGTCCATCACTCATATAATTTTATTTGCCCTTGGCTCTTTTTACTGTGTCACTGTAAAGGATTCAGAGCTGACATGAAGACTTCTCATGAAGACTGGTAGGTGGTAACCTGTCATAGCTGTATTCAAGCTCCTCTTCCCAAGTTCTAGCTCTGAATGAAGTCTTTGTTTCTCTTCTCAGCTATACCCATATATTATGCTCTAATCTTGCTGCAGTCAACAAATTCTGCTGGTAGAACTACTATGGCCCCCTGGTTTCCAGGCTCTGGCATACACATCCCTCTGACATACATCTCTCAATTATGAGAAGGTGGCGTAGGCATGTTTGTGCTTTTGGTCACATCTTATCCACTGTAGCTAGATAAAACCATAGACATAAAAATAGGATTTAAAAATAATCCTCTGTATTCTTATTGCAAGTCAGGAAAATTTAATTAGTCTCTATGGGATTTCCATGTACCAGGACAGGCAGGGATGCTGACATGAGTGGACCACTAGAATAAAGATGATAATCTGAGAGAGAGTTTATAATACTTCAATTAGCCTAATGCCTTATGAGAATATTATTTCTATTGTATTGCCTGCATATCTAAATATCGAATTAGCTTTCATCCCTGACATAAAATGCTCACTGGCTACATTTTCTTCTTCATGCCAGATCAATAGCATCTGCAAGCAGCAGGTTAGATCAGAATCTGTTTCCCCAGCTTTGCTGCATATGCAACGCAGCAAGTACAATGCCAGAAGAGAAAGTATTATCTTCCGCAGGGAAGCAGTTTGCTCAGAAATCTGATTCAGGATTACCCGAATATCCTGGTTTAGAAGTTCTTTGATTTCCTTTCCATTAACTTGTGTTCATGCTTTTGCCATTTGATTTTGGCATGTATCTCCTGACACTGATGTCTGCCAATATAGATTCCTGCCTACAGTAAAACTGACAGCTTCTCTGTGCTACAAAGTGATAGATGTTAATCCACTGATCATAGCTTTTGATCTGAATGGATGTTGGAGCCTTTATGTACAGAGCTATATATCCTATACAATATAACAACATAAATTTAAAAAAAAAAAATTGTTGATTTTGGGCTTTCATCTCTGTTTTGAACTTTGCCATCATCCCCATACAGTTTTTCTTTTCTAATATGCTGATGTCAAATCCTTGCTCAGAAGGCTGGACCTTGACTCACACGCTTAGAGGTTGCAGAACTTTCCCCAGGCAGAATGCATCTTCTGCCTGCAGTATTTGAACCAATACTCTCAGTCATCCTCGTCTATGATTTTTTACCTTCCAGTTCTGACACAGTGTATCTGGGACTTCAATTTAGATGTCGCTCACTATGTAAAATGACCTGTATAGTTTATTTTCACTTTCTGCCAGCCACTCTGCTTAAATGGACCTACTGGATGTCTGGTCCTAGGAGACAAGGAGCACAGTTTCAGTTTAGGGACATTTTTATCTCACTTCTATTCTCCCTGCTTCTAGCCTACAAATTGTAAGGCAGATTTGGTATGTCAGCAATGATAAGAAGGAAGCTGCAGAAATGTTAAGTAAAGGTAGTTGCTCGTTAAACTCATAATTGCGTAAGGGGAAATACAGAGCTTATTGTCACATTTAAAAAAATAATCAAGATATTTGTATCTTGCAGAAAAAACGTCTTATGGGGACAAAATTAGAAAGAGCACTAGTCTGCCAGAATTTTGGGCTTTTATGTAGTTGGAGGAGGTGGGTATTAGACTCTCCAGCTGTTCTCCCTGTTGTTAAGTACACCGGTAGCTGGTTTTCTCTAGAGACTTTATAAATGCTGATGCTATTTTTGTCCCATAATTTTATACCCTTGAGCACACACATAAGGAACAAAGATGAGTTTAATAAACAGGACTCACTGAGGCTCTACTGATTAGTGAAGATGAATATAGTTAATTTTATAGGGTTATTTCCTAATTCAAAATGGTGTCTTTAAGCACCAAAACATTGACATGATGTGCTATAAGGATTTCCCCAGTGGAAAAAGCAAATTATCTCATTTAAGTAATATTGTCCATATAACTTGAATTTGAGGCTTAACTGACACAGTTGGTCTTATGACACTCCTTTGTACCAGAAGAAAATTTGACATGAGAACTGTAATTTGTTGTGTGACTATTGAAAAGAGGAGATTTAAGTATGCTTGAAAATGACATCTTCAAAGGCAAAGTCTCCAAGAGCAGTTTGAATGCAGTGGAACTTCTTTTGTGCAAAACCTTATTTACTATAATTAAAACTAGTTTGGACTCAGGCCTCTTCCACAAGCAATTCTGACATTAAGTAAATGAATATAAAACCTTTCTGAAGTAGAAATTCCTCAGGAAATTAAAATTTGAGAGAAATATGTTTCCGAGCTATTATTATATGGATTTAAAAGAATTGGCTTACTACTGTCATGTCAATAACAAAAACTGTTTTGTGCCAACTGTTTTGTTTTGCTTAGACTTTTCATCAAATTAATGTGTCAAATATCACATTTCTGCAATATTGTGTTTATATATTATCTAATTATTTAATGCAAAATACATACGAAAGCCACTATCAAGCAATAACATCAAAAGTATTTTATTAAACTCAGCATTTCTACAAGATCATAACAAAACTAAAAGAATGAGATGGTTACATCACTGAAAATTGAACTTTAAAGTTGCGAGTTGTCACTAAATGGTTTGATCTTAACAAAGACGCATTTTTTGCCAACTTTGCAGGCCAGGCCTTTTGTTCATTTAGACACCTAATGCTGCCCTGATGTCCTGATGTAACCCATTGTGAGAAAAAGCCTTTGTAGAGATTTTACATCTGATCACTCATAGATGGTCAGATTCTTCTAGGCATAATACACCATGTCCAATGTGCCAGGGCGACAAGAATGTATGGATAGGAATGCTAAACAATTCATTTAAAATTACAGGTTTTCTTCAGGATCCAGGGTTTACATCAACGTCATCCTGTTGATTTTGACAGAGATATTTCTGATTGAGACACAGAAGAGTGAAGAGGCTTGAGACCACAAATTTGATAGCAATATGGCCAGGCAACTGTGTTCTCTGTGATTTCAGCAGTAATTTTTTAGGTCAGGTTTTTCAGCTACTAGAAACCACTTTTGAAGTCAAATCCATTGAAAAAGTATTTGTTCATAGAAAATATTTGCTCCTGTGTCCTATAGGGACCACCAGTACTGAATAAAGATCTCCAGGAGCTTCGCACCAAAGATGATAATTGTTTATATAAATGTGTTTCCTGTACCTGTAGTATTACTGCATCTAGATCTATTCAGCAAGCTTCAAAGAACTTACAAGAGGCACTAGAAAAACATATAATGATAACTCTGGCAGGGCTCTTTTACATAGATAGTCCATGTAACTATTCTAAGAGTTCAAAGCATTTACATGAGGTAGGAGGACACCACATATATGCATATATCTATATTATACACAGGTAGTACTGTATTCATATGAAAATATATTTTAATTTTCTCATAATATATTTTAATTTTTCTCATAAAAGCTGGTCTCAGACATGCACTGACCAATGTTGAAACCCATTGTAACAACTGAGCTCTGAATGAGAGGCAGTTCCTGGCCTTCTGTATTCTATCCCCAGTACAATCTAGTGGAAGATCGTATCAAAAAAGGCCCTGGAGTGCATCCTAATTCTTTGATCTGGTAACTGGACAGAATAGGATACTTCCCTCTGCCACTTCTTCCTTCAACTTCAACATGTGATTGCACGCAACTGGGAATACATTCTGCATTTTGGTCTATAAAAGCAAGAATAGCTAAGCACAGAGTAAAGTTAGGAGGGACCACTGGACCA
>VYZS01056196.1:94712-110841 GCA_013400695.1 Neodrepanis coruscans
GCCGCCGCCGCTCCCGCTGCTGCCCCCGCCCGGGGGCCAGCCACTGTCGGCGCCAGGTGAAGCCGCCGCTTCGCCGCCGCTTCGCCGCCGCAACACGGCTCGACCGTTTTTACTTTCATTTTTTTAGCCCCACGACACCCCTACAGCGTGATTTTCAGCATTTCTATGGCAGCTGTCTCCCAGTGCTGAGGACTCAAGTCAGATTACCTCAGGCATGGAGCAGTTCAGCCCTGCTCTGTTCACTTCTGACAAGGGGACTGGAAGCATAATAAAAGGTGCTTCTTCCCAACCTGCATTGATACTTTGCACTTAGATGAAAACAATCCTGTGTGATTAAAACAAAAGTAAGTGCCCTTAATCCCAGCTCCAAATATTGTTCATGACCGTTTATTCAATAGCAAAGCTCTTTCAAACAAAGCCTTTCCATAGGGGTAGCTGTCCCCCAGCACACATCCTCCAGAGAGCTGAAAAGCAGTGACAACTGGGCAGTTCCCCTGAAGATATCAGCAGCCGCTGTACTCCCAAGTGCCCTCCACAAAGGCAGAGCGGGCATGCCACACTATTGCCACTGCTCTTCCAGGCAAGAGCCACTGCTGAATTTGGCTACAGCCTCCAAGGAAAATGATCAGTTACATTTTATTTTTATACCCTGAGCCTTCATCTTTACACTGGTCAGGGAACAGCTGCATCTAATCTCTCTTCTAAATCATAAGCCTGGTATGGCAACCTCTTGGGCATCATGGATGCTATCCTTAACTGGCCAATGAGACTCAAATGCCAGCTATTATCCTTATGGCAACTATGTGTGCCATTAGTTGTGGGTCTTTTTTGGTGCCTGTTTAATTTTCACAGTAGCAGTTGGTTCTCAGGAGCCAGAGAAAAACTCTGCAGTTACTTCTCTTCCTAAACACTAAGATTCACTCACCAGCAGCATGTGAAGGGTTGTTTGGGGCTGCTTTGGCACGAAAGGTTTCATTTCCAGAGACTGCCACACAATGATGCAGACTGTCAGAAAAATTTAAGCACAGATGATTACTGGATAGTAAAGCAACCTGTGGAGTAGCTGAGCTGCTATTCCTCTGGAAAGGCTGCCTTATAATATCTCGTTTAGATAAGAGCAGTGAAATACTCTGCCCTCGGAAGTGCCATGGTTTGAATTCACCATTGCCATAAGAAATGTGAAGGGGCAAACTTCTCAGCAGGGTAAGCAAAATTCAGCTCTTCCCACTACAGATGAGATTCAGCAAAGGCCACAGAGGTGAGGCTGCGAGAAGGTGGTCTGCTCTGTCTATATGTAGATCTGGTCCTGCAAAGAAAACAGTCTCCATACACATCAGCCTCTTGGTATATTTTTGCCTTTTGGAAAATTAAGAGGGGACCTGCATTTCAAAAGACTATAAGAATGTGGAAACAGATCTATTATGTGTGGAAACTCTTCCTCTATCACTTGGGAAAAAGCTAAATGCTGTGAAAGAAATATTATTTCCACCTTCCCTGAGATTGGTAGTTAAGTATTAAAAGGCATTTCCTCTTCTTTTTGATAACTTTTACTAAAAGTGAAAAATTCCCAAAATTTGCTCACCACATACTTCTGAGGGTCAGTGGAGGCAACCCTGAGTAAACCAAACTCCTTTGGTGGATGAATCAATGCCTGAAAAGAGAGGAGGGAAAGGAGCAAGGGAAGTACAAGAGACTGGGAAGAGGCAATTTTCTCTCTTTTTCACAAAGAGTCTCATAAAGCGCTCTACAGTTGGTGCCTGTAGCCAGGTAAGACTTAATATATATTCTTTCTGATGGTGATGAATTGCATTGGTCAGAAGAGATCCTTTTCCATATATACAATATAGAAGTGTTGAAAGGAATATTTTCTGTTAAAGTGACTGGAAAAATACTAAAGGTGCAAGCAGACAGCATGTCTTCAGAGCCAGTGGCTTGTTGACTTAATATTTCTCTTTCAGGGAAACCAGTGTGCTGAACAAAGACTAGGTATTTTTCATGTTCCTGCCTGTGGGCTGTGGTTTGCTCAGACATGGAAGGATAATTCTCATGTGTCCCTTAGCCCAGCCTTCACCCCACAGAGAATACAGTATGTTAAAATGTGAGATACCTCAGTGATAGAAAACATCAAGATGAGAGATTCATGCTCAAAAAATGAATTCTTCCCCTAACTTAGATTCACCAGCCTTCTAGTCTGAGTCTATAGCCAGAACTGCCAAACACCAGCAGTTCATTTAAAGATGATTCTCTTATATAAACAACTACAATCATGGATGCATGCAGGGAGACATCTACAAGCGTTTGCAATTCACTGGAGTGACAGAGGACATAATTCAAATGGTACGAATTATTTTGCACAGAAAAGTGCAATACTTTCAGCCTCAACAATTTCTACATACTTCACATGGCCTTAGTTATTGTTTAGTGGCTCACAAGATGAATACTTCTAAGAAGTTGTAAAAAAAGCTGTTTATCTCCTTTATCAGACTAGGAAAAGAAATTAAAGCAGCTTCCATCCCGTAAACAACCAGAGCACCAGTTCATTCCTGATAGCATAACCTTGAGATGTCTGGTTTTCCTCTGGGCCATGCTCCAGTGATTCATCCACAGTATTGCATCCATCCTACCTCCCTTCTCTCCCAGAGTCATTAGCCATTCTGCTCTATTGCAGGCACAAAGGAACTTTCCACCCACCTACATTTAACCTAAAAAAAGCCAACAGAGCCTGTGGGCCATGTATTTTCTGTGCTCAATACAGGGATTTGTGTAAATATATATTAGTTTTATTTCCTCTGCCAGAAGATTGTGCTGCCAAAAGTTTTTAATATTAATTGTGCTTGTAACTGGGAGTGGCTTTGCTCACCTGTGGTGTCCCAAACACCCCTTGCTTTCCAGGATGGAAAATGATACAGAATAGAGCAACTAAGGAAGAAATGTCTTAGGCCCCTTCCACTAAATGAAGGCTGGATTAAAAGGGCAAATGTCCAACGGTGAACTGAAGACAGGAAAAGAAGTAAAGTTTTACCTCCATCACCCTGTGCTGAGTTCTGTAAGGGAAAAGGTCTCAGTGCCTACTGGCAGAGTTCTGGGGCTTCTGTCTTATCTTGACCATTCTTTAGCACTGTATGCAAATCCTTTCTTTAGACTTAAATGGTGAAGGAAAGACGGAAGGGTAGAGAGAAAAAAAAGAAGAGAGGCCAAAAAATTTGAATTTTATTATTCTTGCTTGGGGACTTCGTCAATTATTTTAGAATCGCTTTAGGATTAAGTCTTTTAAGAGATATGAAGAATATCTACCTCAGACAAAATTTAATAATTTTCCCCTTTTTATTATATTAGTAAATCCCCACACACCTCCCACTGAAAAGCAGATCAGTCTGAGATGCATCACCTTGGCTAATGCTTTATTTTCAACTGCATTGGTCATGCTTGTGTACTCTTGGTTCCTACTCTTCACATATTTGTAGATATCAATCAATACTAAGAGATAAATGTGAAAGCCTTTTATATCAGCATTCTAGTCCTGATCCCTTAGGATTGTCAAAACCTCAGTCTTATTTATCTGAGGTTATTTATTTTTTCCTCAACATGTTTTTACCATTTTTTTCTTCAATATACTTGCATAGCAAAGGCAAATCTCAAAGACTTGTTCATCAATCATAGCCTTTCACTAAAAAGCATGTCCAGTTAGAGCTGTGGTGTCACTCAGTTGTTCGATTGCTCATCTATGAAAGCTCATAGCTAGTCCACTCAACTTGAACAAGGAGAAATTTGACAGGAGGCCCTTCAAGACCCTGTTCTCCTGCTGGCTTGCAAGGCAGTTCTGAGCTAGTCTTTCCCAAAGGAGTAATAGCTTTTATTTTGTTCCATTGCTATAGTTGTTCAAGAACAGAAAGAAACCAGAGAGTATCTATCTGTGCCAGCAAAGAAACATCTCTCTGATAAGTATGAAACTTGTTCATTAATTTCCATTTCAAAACAATGTTTTTCTTTACCCCATTTTGCTGTTCCAACCACAACTATCTTAAGAAACACTGAGCTGTTTACGTGCAACTTAAGATAGATGTCCAAGACATCATTTTTAAAATAATTGTTTTGTATTGCTGACTGATTTGCTACTAAACAGATACAGTTACTTATATAAAACTGTGATATTCACACTTTGTCTTCTGTTCAGTTATAGGAAATTTGTCTCATGAGGATTAGACATGCTGCCATCTGCAATACAGACATTTCTATCAGCAGATATGACGAGGAAAACCTATTGTTTGTGAGTAATTTCTTCTAAAATTAAGCACTGTCTCTTAAAAGTGAAATGAGAGGATGACATGTAGCTTTAAAACTACTATTCTAGTCAGCGGCAGAAAATAACCCACACCTGTGACTATCTGTAAGGCAAATAGCATGGGCATGAAGTGGGATTCTTATCTCTGCCCAGTCCAAATGCAGCTTTTGAACCTCTGTCCCACAGCAGTGCTAAGACTATTGGCTGGAACCATTGGCTGGAGACTCTCAAATGCTATTATGAGGGTCTTGAGATGATGGTCTCAGCTCCACTCACCTGTGGGAGTAGTGTGAACCTCTCTTCTGCTCACATGGTGGTGAGGACCTGCAATAGCAAGGGGACAGGGACTGGCACAGACCTTAAAGCTACAGAGATGGGAAGGGAAAGCCAGCATGGATCAGATTAAGGGGCAGGATTAGAGTGTCTCTTTATCCCATAGGACCAACCTGGGCAGGAACTGAAGCTTCCTTATGTGCCTCTGAATAAGGCATAGGCCATCTTTTACAAATTGCTAACCAAGGAATTAAATCAGAGATTATAATCAGTAAAGCAATACCTGACAGCTCTTCTTGTCTCTCTCTTAGCACTAGGTTTTTTGTGCCACCAAGAGACAAATAAATGGATATCAACTTCTTAACACACTTATTCTAATGACAGAGCATTTTCATGCCTTAGCTGCACCCTTGCTTTAGCTTCAAACAGGGCTGTTAGTTTTCCAAATACTGTTTGGGCAGTAATGCATTAGGCACAAACAATAACTTAGAATTATCATCCTTTCCCAAAACCCAAAAAGGGAGCAGGATTTAGTAACCCTCTCCCAGAGACAGGCCATAAAAAGTTCACTGTTACAGTCTCTTGCCACAACTTAGAGAGTAGAGACCTGTGGCCAGGAGGCTGAGGGCAGAAATCGGGCAGGGACCTCTTAGAAAGGCAATGAAAAGGTTACTTATGGCTTATGAAAACAATAAGGAGTAAGTAGAACACCATGTAACCCCCTACTTTTGTTGTTTTACTTAGTCATTAAGTCTCAATGTGACAAATGAATGAAAGCCTTTATTTGCAGAAATGCCAAGTGTCTGGTTGGTCTGAGGGGAACAAGAGGGTTTTTTAAGGCTTCTGTTTGATTTTAAGACCGGGCAAACCTTGTCTCTAAAAATTATGGCTTTCTAACAGGGGCACCAAAAACATCTGGCAACTTGGACTTCCAGATCTCAGAAATAGTAAGTACTGGCAATGAAAGGAGAGAAAACATTTTCCCATGCTGTATGTCCCCCTGTCCCATTGTCAGGAGCTCAAGGACAGTCCATTATCCACCCTTCGTCAGGAATCACAGCAGCATTTCTGGAATCTTGTACTACACAAAGTCCATGGAAGAAAAACAGTCCTCTTGTAGCCTAAGCTAATGGGGGAACACATTGTAAAGCAACCCCCTGCTTTCTGAGAGCAGGACATATATGGGCCAATTCAATTTCCATCTTTCAAATTTTAATTCTTAACCATACACATCTGCTAGAACCAGTCTAGTAAACATAAAGGAAAAAGTTTCACACTAGGACTCTGAGCAAGCAGAGGGGAGTCTGCTGAGCAGCAGCAATCATGGAGCCAGCCAAGGGGCACTCTCCTTGTGCTTTATCTGTGCTCTGTTGCTGGTGCAGTATCCTTTAGGCAATTCCACTGATGAATGGGCTTCAGGGGCACTTTTTGGGGGTATGAGCATGAGATGGCAGAATCAGATCTCTTAAATTAAGTCTGATTTCAGATAGTTTTGGTCTGGTTTGCTTTTTGACTTGCCAAAGCTATAAAAGATGTGAAAGCAACAGGAACTTATTAGGAGAGCGTAATCTAGAGGGCATATGTATGCTGCAGTAGGAGAGAGTTGAGAGAAATTTGTGGAAAATTAGCAGAACAAAAAGATGATTGGTTGTTAAAAAGAATTTCTTTACACAGCGATGATTTAAACAAAAGAAGTGGTAAGAAATACTGACCATTTGAACCCTACAATTACTCTGGGAGATGAGAAAAACACTGTATTGGCTGAACGTGTTCTTCATCCCCTCAAAATCCAGAGTTCTGGGGCAGCTCTTCTATAAATATTTCACTGCACATCTTGTTATGCAGCCTGCAGGCTGAGGCCAATTGTGTGGCCATTCCTGTCCCTAGTGGCCTGATCCACTACAGCCCATGTAAATCAGGGGGAAATATTCTCAAGGGAAAATGGGGTCTTGAAAAAGGCCCTGAAATATAGCAGATAAATCAGCAGCTGTGTTGGCATTGCATAAAGGGCAGGGTGGATAATAATAGCAACAAAGAACTCCCAGAATCCTGAAAGCATGGCAGAGGTTAGGCTTTGCCACCGAGACAGTTGTTCAGCAGATATTTAAATATTTTGAAGGAAAGCTCAATAGGGCAATCCTGCAGGGAGCTACTAAAAGACTCTGTTTCAGCCGCAGCCCTGGGTGCTATGTGCCAGCTGAGGATGCTGCCACAGAGCACAGCCTTTTCAGTACTTCATGCATGCACATCCCCTAGTCCACCACCCTGTTGCATGTGGTTCAGTCCATAATGACAGGCTGTGAAAACTGAAGCCTGCTTTAGCAGCTTGTTAAAAGGTGCCTCCAGCAACCTGCTCTCTGGCCAGCTCTTGCTCCCCGCTCTGATAGCTACCCTGGCCATTTTCAGTTCAGTGAGTAACTACTTTTCCTATGGAAATTCAAGCCTGGAATGGGAGGGTCCCACCATCCAACCTCACCCTCTGTATTCTTGTTGTAGCATATTGCCAGAATTGCCCTTGCAGACCTTGGCCATGTTCCCACTGGCACTGCATTCCCAGCAAACCTCCCGGCATCCCTTCAAGGAAGCCATACAGGAACACATTGCCATCTTCACTATGCACTGGTTCTTTGGAGTCCGGACAGACTGCAAAATTCTCAAATGCATCCATTCTTCAATTATTTTTTAATTTCTTCAGCAATTAATTCTTGGTCTGTATCCTGACTCACTGAGTGCTGTACTTCTCTTAAGTAATGCATGCTAATGATCATCTCTTCTGTATTTTATAGCTAGTGGTGGTGAAAGATGAAAGCCCAATACTGCCTATTATACTGGGTCTACAGTCAGATATTAAAAGAAAAAAACCCTCCAAGATGACATCTGTTGTAGCCAAAGTTCATATATTCCTTCATGAAAATTCAACTACATTAAAAAAAAGAGACTGCAATAGATGAAGGATGATTCATGCTTAAATATATAGCTGACTGCCATTCAAAATTCTCTCTTTTCCCTAGTTCCTGCTGTTTTGTGAGTCCAGTGAAAGAAGAACTATGATCAGTGCGAACAAATCTTTGTTTCCTCACCTTGCTCTGCAGCATTTCATCAGAGGTAAGACTAAAATCTGGTGCTCTTTTGACATCACACAAATAGCATTCCCTGGCTCTCTTCTCTCTACAGCCTGCTTTATCTCTCACTGCTCAGCAAATCTTTACATGAAATTAATGTTTAGCTGCAAAAAAAGTATATGGAGGTTATGCATGAATACAGAATGTAGCAAGTCTATTGCTGAATGGCCCTTTTTGGAGAAATTGGCCCCATTTCAGTGGTTAGTGAACAGCTGCCTCACAGCTGAGAATTATCAGCTAAAGCCAAGGTGATACTAAATCTAGCAGAAGCCATAGAGAGCTGTGAAAACCAGAGAATTTCTCTCTGGCTGTTCATTGGAAGTGCATGAGCCTGGGCATTCGCGTCCTGAAGAAGGATGTCTGGGCGTTTATGAGTTGCAGACCTGCTCCTTTCCTGCTCCCACTGGAAAGAATCTCCCTGCAGTGAAGGGGTGATGCTACTAAGTGCCGATTGGTAGAAGAAAGCAAAGCAGAAGCCCTGAGGCAAGTGCCCAGATTGATGTCTGGCACAGTCTTCTGCACTGCTGAGCTCAGAAGTAGGTTAGAAATGAGAGAGGTTGTAGCTACCTGTTTTATCCAGGTAGCAAGTGATTCCTTGGACAATCGTGATTTACATATGCTGTCTAACTCCTTTCTCTTGGTTGCTTTGGTCCCATGGTCACTTTAGCTAACATTTAACTCTAATCTGTGTCTCCTGCTCCACCTATGCAATGCCTCAGGATGAGGTGGAAGCTGGAAAAATACGCTAGATCATGGGAGAGGGTAGGGTGCTATCTTCCCTTTTTAATGCCTGCAGAAGCAAAGTGAGGTGGGACCAGCCTTACATGGCCTCATGTCTTCATTACGTGTTTCCCATGAATTTGCTGTAATTCAAAATGAAGTGATTGCAGTTTTGTGGGATAAGATTAGCCTCCTAAGACACTGACACACTTCCAAAGCAGCCACAACTCGAATAGGTATGAGTTGGCGGCATGTGACAGCAAGGTTGCAGGAATGAGATGGAGAGTCTCACACTGATGTAGTTATCCTACTGGAAACCATGGATCCCACAGACAACAGAGGCAATGGAGAGAAGCAGGCAGACATAGGAACCATTGCCTAGAGGAATCTGGCACTGAGCTGTGTTTCATGCAACACAAACATCTTGCTTTAATTGCCAGTTGTCATTTGGCTTTCATGTCCCCATGAGTTTCACAGCAATGTGTGATCCTCAGGGAGGATGCTTGAGGGGTGTCTTGTGGGGCTGCAGCCCAGGAATATGGTGGTGAGGGAGACCATGCCAAATATGCCACACCAGGCAAGGAAGCAGGATGCCAGGTAGGAATCATGAAGAACCACTTTGAAGTTAAATTTGGGGTTGTTTTGTGTCTTTCTTTCATGTTGCAGGATATTCCGGCTTCTGAGTTTTTTAGGGTTGGTCTGAAAATTGAGTGATTCTCTGTGGAAATAAAAATGTTATTTACAAAAATTCCTTACAAAAAAAGTGGCAATTAACTGCCAGCAATTTTTCTATATCACACACTGCAATCACAGCTACCAGAACACTGATTAAAACCAAGGGCCACCCCTGCAGATACATAGAGAAAATCACTCAAGGTCTCTTGCAAATTGCAATTTCACAGTCTGGCAAGCTATCAAAGCACCCCAGCTCAGACTGGGCCAATAAAACATGGGAACAGCTTTTTCATGTGTTTCTCTACTAAGATTTGGTGTTAATGGAACAGAATATTCCAATAACCTTTTAAAAGTTTGGACTAATTCATTTCTTTGGGTTTGAGAGTGCGGAGCTGTATTAATCTGGTTATTGGGTAATAAGTGAAGGGAGGTGACACAGAGGAAAGAGAGCAGATGATTTAAGGTTTTTTCATGTGGTAGTTGGCATAAAAAGACAGGTGAGCTGACCAGTAGGAAATTTAGCTTACTGACAGGGGACAGACACCCACAAGGTTGTTGTCTCACCCTTGCATCACCAGTCCCTGAGCCATGCTGCACCTGCGCAGCTCCAGTACTATCATCCTGGGATGAGAAAGATATGTGGGGATGAATAATTCAGCTGCAAATCAGCTCTCTGACTGCACTGCATTTTTTTTCTGGGTTGCTATTTTTAATTTAGATACTCCCACGTGTTTTTTTGGTGGATTAGAGACATATGAGAAATAGAAGAAGGTGGCTGACACAGGCAGGTAGCAGAGCCTGGGGGTGGCAGAGGTTGAACCAGTGCTGGCAGGTCCAATGCCACCTTCCTGCCAAGAGCAGCATGGGGCTGAGCACCTTGAGTCTAACTTACATCGGTGGGAGCTGAAAGTGCTCAGAACTGCTAGAACAGAATTTATACCTCTCCGCTGGCAATCACAAAGAAAAAACAGAGGTGCCTGTACAGTTATAACCAGAGCTGGATGTAAGGGGATTTGGGTTCAGTTTTGAGGTCTACTACTTATCTCCTTTGCACAAATCTTGTAAATCCTCTCCCTTGTAGTTTCAGATTTGTTAGTGGCAAAATGTTACCACTGCTTCCTTTGGTCTGCCTCACCATTCTCTGGGGAAAAAATCATTGCTGCTTGTTCATAGCTACAGAAGATAACTCATGTGGGAGCCTCTTCTGCTATAAGGTGGCATCTTCCTATTGCATTTTTTAATCACAAACATCAAAAGAAGAGAGTCTTCAAAATTGTTTAGGAGGAAGTAGAAAGGTTTTAGCTACACCAGCTCAGTAAAGAGATGAGAGACTGTAGGAAACAACGGGATGGAAAAAGCTGTCTATTTGGGCAAAAGCAAAACTATGGTTACATGCTCATCTTTGTGAGAATCTAGATTTCTGGAAGAGATTGGCTGGCATTTTGATTTGTTCCTGCAGATTATAAAAGATCAAAATATAAAGAAAATCCTCTCATGTCTGAGAATCTTTCCTTTTTCTACTTGCTGAGAATACAGTATCGAATCGATGAGATCTAATACTAATAACTGTTTTTACAAAGTCTAGACTGCTTTTGCAAATCCCTGACTGGTAAAGGCATTCATGTCTTTCTGTGGACTCAAGGAAAGCTTTGAAATTTAGAGTAGTTCATTCCTTGTTAGGTTATACAGAGCCAACTCTTCAGCTGTAAGTCACTGGATATGGAGAACTTCTTAAAAATGGGATAAGAGGGAATCAAGTATTTGAAACCCAAAAATTAATTAACTAATGTGAGATCATTCCACAGATTACTGCCAGGGTTGTGTAAAGTATCCATGTTTTCAAGGCATTTTGTACTGTGCTACCCCTTCCCAGCACCTAAATAAAGGTCTTAAAGTAAAAAAAGCCCTTTACTTCTTTCTCTATTTCTTGATCATTGTAATGAAGAGAATCCTGGAGTATTGCTTAATTGCTTGACTTCAGCTCAGGAAAATCTGATGCTGCTCCCAGATGTCGGAGGAATAGTAGCAAAACAGATAATGCAGTGTAGTGTATCAATGAGGAAGAAGCCAACATGCTTCACAACAGAAATTTCTTGACCAACGGTTCACAAGGCCTGGTGGTCAGTTCTAGCCATGCGATGTCCAGGAGAATGGAACAAAAAGCATTCTCACTCCATTCAGAAAGTAGGTAATTGGCCAACCAACTAAATATCTAATAAGCTCTGTTTATCATGCAACTTTGGCCTCCTGATTTCTCCTGGGAAAACAACAAGCACCAACAAGTACAAACCGCATGGTGGCTTCTCACACCAACACTTTACAAAGAGTAGCTACAATTTTAAAACACAAAACAACATGCCAAACAGAGCTTTCATTTCCTTTCTTGAAAGAATTTCTTTCATTAATTTAATCTCCAAAAACTACACTTGCCTGCAGCCCGCAAACAGCAAGTCTAAAAGCATTGAAGCAGAATCTGGCTCAAGACAGTGAACCCTTGGAGGTCTAAAGGGAGGAATGAATTGTTTTATATCATTAGAAAGCCAAGACTGTCTGCTTTCCTAAGGGATATAAAGCATTCAGTTTGCAGCTGGTACTTCACAAGACACCGAGCCATAGCACTGCCCCAGTGAATTTTGCATATGCAATACAGACCATTTTATGGCTTCTAAACTTTTATCAAAAACTTAATTATTTTCTTCTCTCTAATGGCATGTCTAAAGGTATGATGCAGATTTCTTAGAAATCTTTTTACCCCCATAATTCTCCATCACTCCTTCTGAATTTTTGGAAAGTTGTTCATATGTAATTTTTGCTTTCTGTTTGTTCTTCTCCAGTTTTGTCAAAGCTCAGATGAATAAAGTGGCAGCCATTAACCCATTTTCATCCCGCGAATAAACTGGAGTACAGTCACTTGGTAGATTTCTATCAGGAAAGCACTGTTACTTGATTTCCCATGAGCAGTTTGATAAGTCAGAGACTTTTAAAGCCTGTGGTAACCATCTCCCAACATATCAGTGAAGCCAGTGTCTGTGCTGGCTCCTAGCTCCAGGCTCCTTCAGCATACAGAGAAGCTCCTTGAAACTCCACTGCATTAGGAAGATGTTTTGGAGACACCACTCAACACCCCTTGCCAGCCTCACTCCAGGTTGTGACATGCTCTTACATATGTGTTTGTGACACTTGGATGTACGGAGGTACTACCACTCTCTCCATCACACTCCTCAACATGATGTCAGGCAAACTGTCCTGTGGTCCAGAAACTGCTGCTGAATGACTGTCCACAGTGTCCTGCAGGAAGTGCCTTGTGTTAGATTAACATCTCAGCCACAAGCAGGCAATCATGGGAGGAGCTGTTGGTTTAGGACAGAAGTGAGGAGTATTTCAATGGAAGCCTGAAAAGGATTAAGAAGTACTCCTCAATTCTTCTATCACTCCTTATACAAACAATGGGCTACTTTTTCTCCACATACAGCAAAACACTTAATAATGAACTAGTGCTAAAAATTCTGGACAGGTCTTAAGAAATCTGAGCACTGTGTTCATATAAAAGCAGTGTTAATGTGGGCTGGGGATTCTCCTAATCTTAACTCCTTTAGTGGGCTTTTTCACATTAAAGAGAAGAAAACAATATTTAAATTGGCATAAGGTTAATAGTATAAGCATTTGGTTTGAAAAACTTACATAAAAACTGCAAACATTATATGCTCTGCTTAGACTTGGGAGTGTTAACAATAAAAAACACATCAAAAAAACCCTTTAGAAGAATCGAAAGTAGGAATCTGACAGTATGAGTTCTATATACAGACTACCTGAATGGTATTTTGTTCACTTCATGCAGTCCCTTTTTCACAAGTTCAAGCCAAATCAAAAAAGAAGTAGAATGTGGCTACCAAAGCAACACTGTAGTTCTCCTGCAGGACACAATGACAGGACACACAGCGTCCCTTTGTGTCTGCATAACTAGAAGCGAAACTTGCCTTGAATTCCAGAATAGAACTTGGCATAGTTGAGTTTATTTACGGACACAGAATCTAAAATGAGCCATATTCTCCAAAGACACGCTCTCAACTGTTAAGAAAAGTTGCACTCATGTTTACTGTTGAAATATAACTACTTAACATTTCAAATACATTTTCTTTTTTTAGCTATATCATACAAATCTCATATATCTTCTATTAAGAAACAATATATTCCACTTTCTTATACAGTTTTTGTATAATTTCAACTACAAAGAGAAAATGAGTGGCAGATATTTTCTTATTTCCTATGCAGCCTAAAAACATCAAGTCCTGAAAAGAAGGTGTTACTTCGTATTTCAGAATTGCAGTCCAGAGCATTCAAATGTCCTATTAGTTATCTAATCACTGAGAAGTAAGAGGATTTCTATCTAGCACCAATGGATTGGAATAGCATATACATTATAGCTATCAACCAAGACCATTCTATGTAATGGATATAATAGCTATGTAGTCACATATATCTGTTGATAGTCACATTAATAAATCAATAAAAATAGGGGGGGAAAAAAAGAAAGAAAAAAAGTTAAATTATAGTAAATGATCATTAAGAAAACTGCCAGAGTTCAAACAGCATCCACAATGCATGACCAATCCTGTTTAGCTTCTTTTCCCAAGAAAATTAAATTAAAAATTCCTTTAACAGGACTCAGAGATACAAACAGTGCTAATGAAGAATATAAGGTATCTGCACTTGCATGGGCAGCAGGGGATTGTAACAGCACCATAACTCTTCTAGCTGTAATATATGCAGTATCTTAAGGCAATACTATAGTCTCTCTGCTGGACTGTGATCAGGCAGTCCTCCTGTGCACACCATCCATGACACAGTGGCTTGCTGGGTCCAGTATCTAGTTACACTTATGCTTGTTCTGCTCAGGCTTCCACAGCTAAATAGCCTTCATCATTCCCAAATCAGCACACAGACTGGGAAAAAAGATCACACTCAATGTTTCACGAAATTTCTCATGCTCACTTCTCATGCACAGTTGGCTTTTCTGCAGTTTTTCCTTCCTGTCTGTGCATCATGAGAAGTAGCAGATTGGCAAAGAAACATAAAATATTGATTATAAAGTGCAAAGATGTCCTGTACCTTTCACATCTTTCCAACAGTCCATCATGCTCAGAGGGCACATCTAAGGGAGGTGTTGATGTGGAGGCCAATTCCCTTCTTTGTCTTCTGTAGGCAACAGAGAGAGCAGGAGTCTGACTTAGGTACATTGTTATTGCCACTCATGAACTTTCTCCCTTAGCGTAAAGCCTTCTGCAGCTAAAAAAGGCCCTAGTGAACACTGTCCCCAACTGTGCCCAGAGTGGGCATGCACAGGACTCAAGGCAGGGTTCCCACACATGGCTCCTCACTGGCCTAAGACAAAGTGACACACACAATCTGGCTACCTTAGGCATTAAATGGACGCAATGTCCTAGTACAAGAAAACAGTTTGTTTATCCCTTGCAGCACTACCTACTTTATCACCCCAAATGCAAGAAGCTGCCATGGTTCAGTTGTAAAAAAATGCTAATGTAGGAAACAGCATTGAGTCACCATCTATGACCATCATTATGATCTTAGGTTGTTCTTGAGTGAACAAGTGATTTCCTTACATCAATAAATTATGAATCAAGATCTATCCTGTGCTGAAATTGCATGTCCTTTGCTTGAATCTGCTTTTCGGAACAGGAAGGCATGGAACATCCCCTCCTGTATGTCTCTAGCAAGTCATTTCAATGGGAATAAGAAATGCTGAGTGAGGGTATCCGGTACATCTGGTACGCCTGCAAGCCATGCTGGCAGATTTGCTGACAAATGTGCAGAGGAACCTTTCCCCTGTTTGAATGTAAATTTTCATTTTTATTAAAGCATAATGAGTTTTGGAGGGGGAGCAGAAAGTGATTTACAGACACGCTAACTTTGCGCTACATCTATGAGATGTTCAAGTTTCTTGCTGTACTGCAGGATGGATAGAACAGATGTATGTGCCTAATGTTGTAACTCCAAGCTAAATCCTAGCGAGAAAGGCTCCCTTTTTAAATGTTACTTCCCAAAGTAATTTTTCCAGGGAAATAAGGACTTGAGTGACCAGTTATAGTATTTCAAGAGGCACTCTACATTATCAACCATAGACCATGCCCTGCCTCTCCACAGAGATTGTGCCACATCATCTTTTTTTCTGTTAATGGACTGAATTTTGTCCTAAAAGTTGTTAGAGTTACTGGAGAGGGGGAGGCAGTTTCCACTCCTCTGGAAGTTTTTAGAAGACCTCTCTGATCCAATAACGAGAACCTGATGCTCCTTTGTAGTCTAAATGTGATATGGTATCTTGCAGTTCTTTATTCTTTTCCTTAAATAGCTCTTCTCTGTTGCGAGTACTAGGCCAACCAATACATTCTTAGAAAAGAATTCCGTATCCTGCCATCTTATTTTTCAGATTAAGCAGCACTTTATGTCATCTCTCTTGTGATATGCTTTATGGAACCTCTAAACTAGTTGCAGATGAATTAATCTGTCTCAGACAAATGTGGCAGCAGTCGTGTTGCAGATGCACATTCATCCATGCCTTCTACAATGGAACTTTCACTTTCTGCTGGAAATACCTTGTCTGATGTATGCTCTGAGCATGTATACATTCTTCACAGCTTCTTCCCATGGTTGATTCACAGTCACTCTGTCATCATCTCTGACACCAAGAGTTCTCTCCACCTGAGTCATCCCCTAGAGAAATTCCTCCTTAACCCTGAAGTGCATGCCATGAATATTCTGCTCTAACCAAATACTTTTTCCCACTTATCTACCTGTCAGAGTCAGGAAGGTTATAATATACGATAGACTTCTTACATGTCAGCTATGTCCCTTCAGATTTCAAGAGCCCACTGATCAGGTACATGCTAATGTACCTGATGAAAATATTACCAGCACTGGTCCTAAAATTGACCCTTGAGGAATTCACAGTAACTTGTTTCTTCCTCCTCCTCTGCCCTTTCCCATCAGTCAGTTCTTCCCCATCTTCCATGTCCTCTGTTAACCTCGATCTTTCTTTGCT
>VYZS01056196.1:110913-123053 GCA_013400695.1 Neodrepanis coruscans
CCTCTGTTAACCTCTATCTTTCTTTGCTTCATTAATATTTTTTTGCTTCATTAATATTTTCCTATTTAGGAGTGTATCAACTACTTTGCTAAGGCACAAATGAGATTTACCACATTTTCTATTTTGGAAAATCCATTATCTCATTTAAGGAAAGCTATCAGATTATTCTGGCACCATGCTCCCTTGGTAAACCCAGGCTCTTTTCATCTTGTTTCATGTTTAACTAGAAAGAATAATTTAATCATCCTTTTCGCCTTTGGTAATTATACTGTGTGTAGAAGTAAAAAAAAAAGAGAGGTAGATCACTTTCACTTCCATCTGGGGCATGTTTATATGCACACAGACAGAAAATGTGCATATACATATCTGTAGGTGTATATGAGTTTTAAGTGTTTTTACATATATACACATATATGTAAGTATGTGTAGGTGACAGCTTCCAAACTGCACAGCTTTTTAAGAAATACTAGCATTTTAACTTGTCCATAAAATAAAGATCAATTAATACTCATTAATTTTAAGACTTGCAGGTATTTTCTTCCTTTTCCACTCCAATTCTTCTTCTGGAGCCAGCTGACGGCCAAAAAGACAAACTCAGTGTGCTGGATGATTTTACCCAGCATCCAAACTGGTCCATACTGACAGGTATCATTACAAAGTTTAAGTGCAATCTAGTTGTTGGATAATTGCAATGATGAAGTTTGTCCATCAGTGTAGAAAGCTGTTCTAATAGAACAGTCACAGTGAATAGAAAATGTCCATTCACCACCTATTTTAAATAGGAGGGCCTGGTTCTTAATGAAAGAAAGGTCATCACATGACAAGGGTTTAATTAACAGGTACCTGTCTTGTTATTCCTTTTTGTCTGACATGGTAGCACACACTTTCATAATACAAAAATTTATTGTGAGAGAAAATGGAGGAAGAGACGCACGGTGTCTCTCTGTAAGGTGGCTGACCAGATGGATGATCTTCTCTCCCATGTATATGTAGAGGGATGTGTACCATAGCAGGGTGGCAGCCTTTGCTAATGGATTTGAGCAGCTGGAATCACTGGCTTCTCAGCTCACAACTGACTTGCCATCTCAAATTATATCCTTCAAGACAGAAAGAAAAATGAAAAGCCAGATTTCAAAATTTGCATTCCTATCTGTAATAAAGAGACATAACATTCCCAGGTGCCCTTGAGTTGTGGGACTGTTGATGAAAGGCAAAAAAGCAGATATGCATTGATTCTGGTAACTTCTCCCCACCTACATGCAAATACCTACACACATACTGCAGTCTTAATCAGTAAGAAGTTGCTGACTGTGAGTGATCTAATATCTTTGCGTGGAACATGCATTTTGGGTTAAAAGCACCCTTCTGCAAGCACCCAACATAAGTGTTACACAGAATCTCCTGAGAATAAGGCTTACTTAGGTCTCAAAATGCACTCATTCCCATGGCGCAGCTCCAGGCTTAGGGACCAATAACAGCCTGCTAAAACAATGCTGGTAAAAATTATTCCACTGAGCCTATATCTTGCACATTTCCAAAATTCTTCTGTATCATTTTAATGAGTGGCATGTTTAATGAGTGGCACAGAGACAGGCACAGGTATTTTCCAACCAGACAGGGCCAAAACCACAAACCTGGTCACAAACCACAGACTCCAGGATGGGGCGAGCAGGTTGCTGACTTATATAGCTGATCTCTTCTTCCACTGATGCACTGTGCAAGTTCTTCTTCATTTTGCCAAACCAAGGAATGATTGGTTCGTTTGGATGACAAGAACCTTCTCTGCCATCAAGGCTAGTCCCCAGCTGAAGTGGGCGTCAACTACAGCAGGAAATACCTGTTATGGGTTAACATAACTCACAACTTACGGGTTAAGCTCCACCTCTAGTGATGTGACCAGTCTTGCCCAAATCTGTTCCTTTCTATCCCAAAAGTATAACTGTTCCTCTTCTACATATTTCAAGAATTTTTTCTTCCACTACCACAATATTTGAGTGCTTGTAAAATAAAATCTATTGCAAAAGTAAAGCTTCTATTGATCTTCATGAAGTCACTCAGAATTCTTCTCTTTGAGATTCAGGCTATGGTTTGGAGTGGATATGGTTTGAGAGAGGGTTTTTTTAAATTTAGTTTATTAATATCTTGCTTTTTTTTATTCTCAGGTGATACTCTTCACATCCCTGCAATCCAATCACCTGTATTTATCTAATCTTGTGTTTTAAAGCAAAACCACTAAATACATGTATATGTAAAAAATGGCAAAATGAAATTCAGAAGTAAACACCACACTCAAGGAGTTTAATGGAAAAAATAACCAAACAAACACTCCAATTACATGAATGGGGCTGGGATTTAAAGTATGCAGGTGATAAAAATCATTTAGTATTCCAAATCCTGGGGTTTAATCCCTTTTTTGTATGAAATTGAAAAAATACTAGTCATGTTGTTGATGCAGGAGCAAAAGAGCAATACCAGGAAACACAAACATCAATTCTGGTAACTATCAGAAAAGCAAAATTATACTTGTACAGAAAAGTGGGAAGCATGTGTATTTAAGTGACAGACAACTGAGGCACTTCTGCACATTTCCCACAGAGGAACTAATGAATTCCCTAGTTACTCAATCAACTTCAAGCTTTCTGTGGATTAACAAAACTGCTAACAAACAATTTAGTGTACAGTCTAAAAAAGAAATTAGGGGAGTATCTGCCTTATGAAAAATAGTTTACTACTATTAAGGCAAATACAAATGTCACTACATGAATAATTTCCCATAATAAAAGGAGATTGAGCAAATAGCCCAGGATAGGAAGCAGAACTCTATGTGGGGAAGGTGGGGAGCATGGGAGAGTGGGATAGGTATCCTGTTTGTAAAAGTCTGAGCCATTTGAGGGCTTGTGTCTGTACTTGATCCCTGCACTGTGCAGGGGTTATGTTGTCTTGAAATCATTTTGAAAGTCCAATCACTGCCTCAAATGTAGAGTTATGATTCTTCTAAATATATTTCAATCTCTAGACTGTTGAATTATCTAACATTAAACATATTGACCTATATTTCTCAAGCTCTGCCATAAAGATTATAGCTGATTGAGTAGTTAGACCTTTGTCTTATCTTTTTAATCCATCCATTTCACTAAAACATTGCTTTCTCGTCCTGACAATCTACTTATGTATTTGATTTGCTTGAAGCTGAGGATAATCTGTTTAGATGAATACTAAATTAATCACAATCTTAAATGCTTCCTAGAAAGTTAAACGGATGCTATATACAAAAGCAGATTTGCCATACCTAAGGACCACTTAGGTTTGGGCCCATGTGGAGCCCCCAACTCTTCTCTGTTCGCCATATTAACCAACAACCCAAACTGGTTAAACTCTGACCTATCTTGTAATTCTGCTGAGGAGGACACTTGTGGGATGTGTTTATAGTATTGCACCAAGTCTTAGCTATGGCTGCCATTTTACACCCACTATGAAAATATTAATATAAAATATTTAAAATAAACAGGATAAAAATAAAAACAAAAATCATGTCATTTTCTATTATTCCTTATTTTCTTCTGGAAGGATTTGCTGGTATGACTTTGATTAGCTGCTAACAAAAACAGGCCAAGCATATTTGACACTGTTTTGAATTATGTGCTACTTAGAACATGTAGAAGATGGATTCGTCAAAATACTACTGCAAGTATAGTGAAATTATGTGTGTCCTTTCTCACTGATTTTATTAGAGCTTATTGCAGTCTGGATTCTAATAGTCAGGAAGGCAGCCAACATCAAATGAAGCTCAACAAGGTGCAAGATTTTCTGTAAACAGAAACAAACTATGTGAGAAAAACTGAGACCAACCAGAAACATACTCAGAATGAAAGAAGAGCACAGGTATTCTGAGTAGTGTGAAAATCCATGAAGATCAAAAACGATATGGACATACATTGTTATTTGGCATTTGGGCTTTTTTATTGGCTTATTCATGGTAGGAGTAGTAGTGAGTTGCTTATCTATTAAGTGCTGTTTGGCATCATGGTTTCAAAAACACCAAGATCCCAAGTCAGCTGTAAGTCTCAGAAATGGCTGATTGTCCCACTTTGAAAAGAGGACAGCCAAAAGCACACCAAAGCTTTCCTCTGAAATTGGATACTGACTTTTTTCTGTGGTCTTATCCAAGTCTGCTAACCTCTCTGAGATAATTTTCCATCCATTCACTCAGACATGAGTCAGGAGAGAGCAGGGGTTAAGGCCACTGTGAGAGAAATCATCCTTTAAGGTGAAAACATGGCACAGCTGGTCACAAGCTCTCGTTTATCCTGGGGAAGGGTCTCAGCAGAGGACTGCCCTCCCTGTCCCTTTACACGACAAAAATGCCTCATCCTTCCTAAGCCCAGGAAGTCACATAGCAGCTTAGAGAGAGATTTGGGCTGGAAGGTCTGTTTAAGGTCTGTTTTCACTCGGTGAGAAGGAGATCCACAGGAAAGGAGATAAGAATTATGCAGTCAGACATGGTGAAACACAGTATAAGCAGGGAAGCATCAGAGCTGCTCTCCGTTTGTTATTGTGGTGAAAAGGTTATAATTTAAGCAAACTTGACAGGTACACACAACCTAGCAGAAAGCTTATATTCAGTAAATATTTATTTTCTGTCATATAAGGAGCTCCTACCTCTATGGTATGAAAAGGTTGACTACTGCAGGCATTGTGCTGCACAAGAGAATGTGTCTGTTTAAACTCTGTCGGAAACAGAGCAGTGAAGAAAAAGGTCTAAACACTAAAAGAATCAACAGTGACCAGCAGAAAAACGCCACAATCCACCAGGGGGAAGGCGGGGGTGAGGGGAAGAGGAGAGGAGGGGAGATTTCTTTTTCCTTGGAGACTACTACAAGCTACCTGCAATAACTAAAAACAACTCTGAGCTGTGCAGTGTTGACGAGAGAGTAAGATGTTGTTTTCCAGGCAGAGGTAGCATTAATTACACTGTGCTTGTTTGCCTTTATTGACTTCTGCTTTTTTCTTTTCATTAGTCAAAAAGACATCACCCCCAAAGGAAAAAAAAATGCCTCTATTTCAGAATTAGCTTCTTTTAAAAAAGTACAGGTGGGAAATAAAATTATTGAAGGTCAAATGCTACCACAGCGGGTCATCTGGTCCCACCTCCCTGCTCAAGCAGGGTCATCCCTGAGCACGTGCCAGAGGATTGTGTCCAGATGGTTCTTGAGTATCTCCAAAGAGGGACACTCCACAGCCTCTCTGAGCAATCTGTCCCAGTGTGCCATCACTTCCCCAGTACAGCAGCTCTTCCTCATACTCCGGTGGAAGTCCCCGTACATCAGTTCGTGCCTGTTGCCTCGCGTCCCATTGCCTGGCACCGCGGGAAGAGCCCGGCTCCACCTTCCTGGCATCCCCCCTTTAGACATTTGCACACAAGGACATCCCCTCTCAGTTGCCTCTTCGCGAGGTTGATCAGGCCCTGTGCAGCTCACTCCCGGTTGGGTTTTTTCTAATTATTTTTTTATTAATTTACTGTTGATCTACGTTTCCACGTTATATTCGGGGAAGCGGAAAGCTCTTCCCGCTCCTCCGCCGGAGCTCCCGCCCCCGGAGGGCGGTGCCGGAGGAGGGAACGGCGCATGCGCCCCGCTCCGACAGAGGCACCCGGAGATGGCGGCGGCGAGGGGTGGCTGAGGGGCAGCGAAGGGAGGGCGCGCAGGTAACGGCGCCGCTGCCCCCGCCGCGGGTCCCCCCGCCCCATTCCTGCCCCTGTCCGCGCCCACACGGCTCTCCCGGCCACCTGCCACCTCCGCAGGCCTCCCGCCGTCCCTCGCTTCCCCCCCCGGGGAGCTGCGCCTGCTGCCCGCGCTGGCTGCTCCACGCCGTGAGCGGTGCTGGCCCTCGCTCGGCGGCTCTCAGGGCCTTACTTCAGCCTCTCCCTGCTTACTGCGGCTTTCCAGACTTTCTCTGTGTCACGGGAGGTTTAGGTTGGGTATTAGGAAAAGGTTCCTCGCCCAGAGGGTGGTTGGGCGCCGGAAGAGGCTCCCCGGGGAAGTGGCCACGGCGCCAAAGCCTGGCAGAGCTCGAGAAGTGTTTGGACAGTGTTTTCAGGCGCATGGTGTGACTCTTGGGGTGTCCTGTGCACGGCCAGGAGTTGGACTTTCGATGATCCTTGTGAGTCCTTTCCAACTTAGGACATTCTCTGATTCTGTGATTTATTTCTCTGTCAGACCGGACCCTTCCTCCCTTCCCGGCACCTGCCTGAGTCAGTTTGGGCTCGTAACCTGCTTCTTGTAAGGCACTCACAGCCACTGGGCTGGGCTGCCCTGGACTGGGGCGGGAAGGGCCTCTGCTTGTCCTTGTCCCGTGCAGAGAAACCTGGAAAGGCGAAACAGGGTAGTGCCACGTGTTTGGGATGTGCTTGCCCGCTGTGCTACACATCCGTGACTTGGTAATTATTGCATCGCTTGCGGTGCACCCCCTCTTGAGGGTGAGGGGTCTGGGAGTGGGAAGGACACTGCAGACCTCTTTCTCATCCTGGAATTCCCTGCGTTGGAATGAGCGTGGCCCTGGGTGCAGTCGCTTTCCCATTCCCATTCACTGCTCTGTCCCCTGCTCGTGTGAGGGCCTGTAGGGCCTGGGGTCACCCAAAAGTGTCCTGTCAGGCGTGACAGGGCAGGTGGGCTTCTCTTGAGCTGTGCACAGCCGTGAGGTCTGTGTCCTTTCTGTGTCACAGAGTGAGTTGGGTTGGAAAAGACGTCTGGGATCATCAAGCTCAGCCTGTGACCAGACACCACCATGGCACCAAGTGCCACATCCAGTCTTTTTTAAAAGATCTCCAGGGACACTGACTCCACTGGCTCCCTGGGCAGCCTATTGCAGTGTTTAATCAGCCTTTTTTCCTAATGTCCAGCATAAACCTCCCCTGGTGCAGCTTGAGGCTGTGTCCTCTGCTCTGTCTCCCTTCAGTGACTGTGTAACTCTTGTGCTTTAAACTCCTTATTTTTTACGTAAAACAGCATTGCTGAAAGTGGTTGCAATAAGGAAGTGCTCCTTTCCACTGTAGATTAAAGTAGTAGAAATAAGGCATAACTAGGAAGGAAATAATTAGTAAAAATAAGCAAAGAACTGAGGTACTGCTATGCTAATTTTGAGGTGAGTGTGAGGGTATAGAGGGGGAGAAATTGGGTGTCTACTGAGTGACTCATGTGCACCTGCACTGGGAATCCTGAGTGCAGTCCTGGATTTGTTGTTACTGCTAACGAGGGAGATTTTAGAGGTTAGCAACAAAAAATCCAAAGCACCCATGTGAGGAAAGTAAATGAAAAAGTGTCTGAAAGAGCCTGCCTGGTAAGTGAGAGAGGAAATGTGCAACTCTGTAGAGAGGTGATGAGCCTGGCAGGGAGGGTGTGTGTTTGTTAAAGGAAGTGCAACTCCCAGTGGCTTAGTGGGGGTCTGAATTAAGTGATTTAGCCATTATTTCTTTTGATAACATTGCTACATTATGGGAAATGCATAAGTAAAACCTTTTCTTATTCAGAGTTTCTCTGCATAGAGATTTTAGTGATGTAACTCTGCAAGGAAAATTACAAACTGACTGAAGAAGATGGCTTGGTACAACCCAAGTGTATGTTGGCCAGAATTAAAAAAAAATCCCACCGAAAACAACATCAGAGGATAGGAAATACTAATGTTAAAACCCTCTTTTTAAAAAATAATTAGAGGTCAAGATGAGGAGGAAATCTCAGAGCACGAGTTTCTTAATGCCATATTTCCTCCTGTAGGAAGTAAAATCAGTAAATATTTTATTGAGACTAACCCCCACATGTGTGGACTATTTGATCTTTCTCACATCTGGGCAGTTTTAGAAGATTCGTTCCAAAGCATGTGAGGAGTTAACTGGGTTTTTAGTTGAGAAAGCCTTTGCAAAATAGTTGGTTTAGAATATCCAGTTGAAATCTACTAATTATAGTTATCCTCCCCCATCTCTCTTCAGTGGTGACAAATTCAGTATTTTTACATGATAATTTCATCCAACTTCCTCTTCTCTCTATTTCATTCTGAATTTTTCCTGACACCCTGTTAGCCAATTTCTTGTGTTCAGGCAGCTGAGCTCCTTCAACCTGCGCTTGGCTGGTTCTGCTTTTATGGGAGGCTGAGTGCAAGAATTGTATTTTGTTAGATAAGGTGTCTTAACACTTTTGTTCATGCAAGGGCCACAGTTAGTTCTCTCATCTAAAAAACACATACTTTTATAATTCAGGCATGGGAATAAAATGCAAGTACCATGCAAAGCAGCTGAGTAGTCACAAGTCAAGATAAAATGTGTTTCATAGCTACCAATTTTTTGTGTAATTGTAATAATCACTGAATTCTTGCATTTTTGTCTTTTCAGATATCATGACCTTAAGGATGCAGTCAGTTTGTCAGAGGGTTGGCACTTGTTCCTCATGTTTGAAGAGACAACTAAATGGCTTCCTGGGATTAATGAAATGGCAGAGAAGGCTGGTTCCTGCTTGTGTGAGGACTATCTACAGTGAGACGGGAAAGTGGGAAAAAAGCTATGGGTTGGAGACAAGGAAAAGAGTTGAAAATTGGTGGCTCCCAAGAATAAAGGATCAGTTCTGCAGAATTTCAGAAACTGATGTAAGCATTATGAGAAATTTGGAGATTACATGTCTGATGTTTTTGTTTTCTTGAAACTTACTTAGTAGAGATGGCTTATAATGATTGGATGAATATTACATTTCGATAGAAGATTATTAAAAACCATTGATGAAATTGGTGGAAAAAGTGATTAAAAAATCTTGAGTAAAAACAGTGATAAGGGAAGTATGAACTTGTAAATTTAGGAAGTGTTTAAGTAATCACTTCTTTCTTTGTATATTATATTTAGGACTTTAAGTATCTTCTACATTCGTAACTTCTGTAACCTATTTTCTCAAGATTTTGTTTCCAATGCTGAGACAAATCTATTACATTACACACTGGGACTTATTAGCAGCGATGTTAGGGAAAATTATTTTTTAATATTTTCTGGTTTACAGTCTCACAGGACTAATAAGTGACTTGCAGAAAAAAAAGTTTTCCCATGCAATAAAAGATCTTGAAAACAACAATATCTCAGTCTCTGAGTCTTTTTGCCTTCACAATTAATGCTCAGTCACATAGATTTAAAAACATTTTTGTGCCCCTTCATGTTTTTTTTGTTCATCTGTCTTACAATGTGCCGTCTCTCAGACAGAGAAATCGTTCTGTCAGAATGTTGAAGAGAGAAAGGAGCTTGCTTTTTCTGGGGAAGAAAGCAGAGAGGAAAAGGGTGTGAACGTGTACCTGTAGCAGGGGAAGGATTAATTTAGGGCTTGTGTCTTTGCTGTCTGACTATACATGTATCAGATACACCATACATATGCTGAGTTCATAACTGTGTTTTTAATGGTATTTTTGTTTTATTCTTACAGTTGAAGTAGATTTAATAACCTTTGAAGAGGCAAATAGTGCATAGTGCTGCAATGAAATATTCACCTTGTTTCTAATTAGACAACAGTGATAAAGAATACTATTTGAGAAACATGAATAGAATTTTATTCAGAATAGTAAAAGCTGCCCCATAATTTTTTTTCATTTTTAACATAAGAAAAATAATGTGGGAACACACCAAGTATGTAATAAATGTGATAAATTCAATGTTAATCAAGATGTATTGGAAAAATCTGATGTGAGAGATAATGTTTGATTTCTTTGTAACTTCCACCATTTTACACAAACCTAACTAAAGGAAATTTTTACTTTTTATTATGTAAGATACTGCCTGTAAGGTGTCTTTGGATCTGAGCATACGTAGTGAAGCCGAACAGTTTCACTTTAGTGGATGCTCATGCAATTGCAAACGATTTAATCAACCTGTGAGTTACTGCAGTTCAGCTGACAAGAAATAATTGGCCAGGAGCAAGCTCCATGTTTGCTGTAGACGTAAAGTAAAATGTTAATTATTAGAACTGTTCTGAGGATAATTTAATCTGTTATGTTTCCCTTTTGTTTCTGGTGGGGCAGATTAAGAGCACACAGATACCAGTAGCAGATACAAGGGTAGGGAATGGTGATGGGTTAAGCTTCAGTTCTTTTGTTGAGTAAAAATTTATTTTCATAATATCCCAGTGCCATATAAATGTGAATATGAATTGATGAGATGGTGGCAAAATCTGATAAAACACCTGCATTTAGAGCCCCAGAGATTTTGATCCAGTGAATTTTGTCAGTGCTCACTTGGTTCAGTTCCAGCAGAACTTTCTTTCTCTTCATGGTACTGTGTAGATTATAATGTGCACATGTATTTATTCAGGAGAAATGCTGACTCGTGTAGTTACTGGTTTCTAAACATTTCTTTCTAGAAATCAAGACCAAAATTTTATGTGCTTTCTATGTTCCCCTACCCTTCTGGAAAGCTTCACATGGGCCACGTTCGTGTCTACACCATCAGTGATGCAGTAGCTCGGTTCCAGAAGATGAGAGGGATGCAGGTAAGAATAGATCAGTAGGAGGACTGGGTGGATTTTTTTTGAATATATGCTACAGACGTGTAGAAAATGACCCTTGAAGCTTTAAATATTGAAATTTGAGAGTGTTTTAAAGCAGGTGGCGGTCAGAACTCCCTGTGGATAATGGGCTGTTAGAAGCTTCTCAGATGATACAGCTGATGCTGTATCAGTTACCTGATGTGTGTGGGCAACACCATTTCTGTGAGAGGAGACTGCAGACCCTACTGCCATCTGAGTGGGAGCAGTGGGGAGGAAAAGGTGTATCTGGCAGCAGAAAACTCAAGACACCACAGAAGGCAACTGCTTCCAGTTCTTCTGGTCCTGAGAACCAGTTGATGTAATTTGTCAGACTCAGAGGGAGACCTTGCTCCTCTGTGCCAGCCAGGAGGGAAACCTTTTCTCATGGCTGCTGCAAGTCAGGTGAACAGGATCATGTCACCTGTCACATCATGTGGGTGTAATTAGAAGTTTCTGTTCTGTATCATCTGACTCTTTGGCTTGCCCATTTCAGCCTTGCTCACATATATGAAACATTGTCTTCTGAAGGTGCAAGTCTATGAGGTAGGCTAAAGTCTAACTTCCTTGCTGTACCTGCAAGGAGAAATCCCATTTTCTCTTCCACGTTCCTGTGTTCCTGGTCAGCCCCACACTGCCATCATTTCTTCCTTGCTCCCTCCTGTCTCTGTGTTATGTAGATGGGGTGGCTGAGAGCCTGGTCCCTGCCATCTGCAGTGGGGTCCTAACTGGTGTTCTGCAGTACAGGCTGGCGGGTAAAATGTGAAGGTGTGGGGAAACGGTGGCGGGAGTGACAACCGTATTACAGAGGAAGGACATTTGGTGAGGGGAGAATGTTAAGAATCTGGGAAATGGTGGGAAGAAGGAATATGGAAAGAGAAAGGAGTAAAAGTAAAAAAAGCAGCCATAGGCTGGAATTTAGGATGACATTCAGAAAGGAATTCTCTCTAATGTACAACAGAGAAGGAACTGCTTGATAATACAGGAATCAACCTCAAAAGAGTATGAAGAGGATGAAATGGAGAAGGAAATGTTAGTGGTTGGTTGTGGTACTAATTTCTTTGCCACAAATGCTGTAAAAGTGTAGCATTTCCTGGATTTATCACCATCCATGAGACTGATAGGTATCGTCACTGAATTATTCAGTGTGCTGCCTTTCCAAATACTATGTATTTTATGCTAGTGATGAACATACCATGCACTGAGTATGTGCTGCTGCTTTGCAGAAATGCATTCTTACACTTCCAAAATTACAGGAAAAAGACAAAACTGTCTTAGACTTTAAATGAGAAAAAAACTCTTCAATGTCTATTTTAATGCTGATCTTTTCTAACTCCTCTGGAATTGGGGTCTCACTAAAGAAATTGAGCTGATGAAGTATTTGAAGGGACATTTGATTCCTGCCTGATGTTAAGACCATTGATGAAGTGTCATATCAGGGTATGGCCATCTCTTATCGATAGCAGTGAAGGTAGCCACTTGTGCTGTCTAAAAAAGTGAAAATAATTGTCTATATCCAGTAACGTGGTCTACTTACAAGCTTTTGAATAAAAGAAACCTTGGAGAGAATTAAAAAGATACATAATTGCAAAGAAATACAAG
>VYZS01056197.1:13970-26105 GCA_013400695.1 Neodrepanis coruscans
TGTCTTCTGAGGCAATATATATTTTAACTATTGAGACTTAAACTTACCCAAACAAACCAGATCGCCCTCGAAAAACTTAGGGTAATAATGTCAAAAGATAAGAGAAGCAAATTAGAAACTCATGAATAGCTATGTTTAAGAATTTGCAACCCTTAAACTATTTTAGCAACACCATCTTCTAGTATAGAGATATTAGGAAAGAACGTCTGTTTTGCAAACTTAGTCTCTCTAAACATGAACTTGCTATAAACATTATACCCCAAAGCAGACATAAACACATTGTGTTTGGACTTTTATATAATTCCATATAGCTCTGAGAAGGAGAAACAGATAGCACACTACAGTGTGAAAGTGAACAACCACTTTACATCTATACATACTGACTCTCCTTTTCTATTATGAAAACTCCACCACATTTTATAAAGAGGTGTAACACCTCTGGAGCTTATTCTGCTTGTACCAGTTTCATTAACAGGAAGCATCACAGAAAAGTGGAAAGCAGGAAACAGAGAATAAACTTGTATTAGAGGATCTGTTTCTCTATGAGAACGTCCTCTTTCCTTCTTTACCCTATCTTTTGGTCGATAGTTGTGTTAGCTTGCTGCCAAATATTTTGAGTACTTCTTTCCAGGCTCTTGTTGAAGTCTAGTTCTGCCTATTGCAGCACAGTTCTGTCAGCATGAAGCATGCATATAAACAAACAAAAAATGGGCTCCTTAAAACTGTACGAACAATGTAACCTGGCGACTTTGCAGAAACACCACCAAGTTTATTTTTGTTTCTAAGCTTAAAGAGAAACTTTCAATTTCTGAGGATACAGAGAATTCTCAGCTTTTTTTCTACACAATGTAGTTATATTGAAATTTATTCATACGGCATCAGTAACCCAATATAATTTTACAATCATGTTCTGTCATTCAAAACACCTAAATTCAACAATAGTGAGGACTGCGAACTTTCAAACACATTCACATCTGAAAGCTTTTAGTAAAAACACTGTTCAATTACTACATTATTCAAGGTAAAAAGAAAAAGAGGGAAAAAAAACTTTAGTTTTTTCATTTCTAATAATATAATTAAAAAGAGAGGTTCAGAGGATAAGATCTATTAGTTCTGTAGCTCTGAGTTGCTTAGTATTTTAATTGTGCTGTAAAATTCCTGCATAACAAATCAGTCTTGGCATAAATTAGTTAAATTTTATTAAACTTAAATCTATGAACACATCTGGATTATTGTAATTAATAAAACAAAACACAAAATATTGCCATAATTCCACCTTAATTTCCATTCAAATGCCAATAAATACATAATTAAAGTAGATTTCCACCAACAGCAAACATCAGGAATCAAAATATATATATAAAGACAATTTTTTTTTAAAAGCAGAAAACTAAAATAGTGCAGTCTCCTGGGTAGTAAAAAAAATCCTGGGATTTTTTGAAAATACCCAGTGACAATTTTTGTATTGGAAAGTTATAACTAATAAGAACTTAAAAATTACTGCAAGGAAGGGAAAAATAAAAAGGTATAATCAAGAAAAAGGCCAAATATAGTATTAAAAACCAAATTCCATATCACTGCTGTAAAACATGACTAGATCTGATGATTTAAAGTAACCCACAGTGTAATGTATAAAGCTGTTTTTAGTGGACAATTAGTAGACAGTTGAGCACTCAAAGTGTAATAAAGACTTCTACTACATATGAAGAGAGACAGACGTGAAGACTATAACATAATATTTAATACATAATTTAGTACATATTATTCAATACATAGTATTTCAGTGCCAAAGGCAAGACAATGTCAACCTGAAGATTCAATGCATAGTCTTGATAGTACTGATGCATACAGCAGAAATTTAGAACTGTGTAAAAACAGATATTTCTTTAAATAACAGCACCAATCCCACATTTTCCTTCAAGTGAAAATACTACCTCATAAAATCAGAGTATCTTCACCTTCATAGGCAGTGCATTTCAGCTCATGGATAGACTCATAATATGTAGTAGCAGCCTCACCATAGGCCTACTATAAAGTTAATTAAAAAATAAAAATGTATGCCTTAATTTAGACTAATTAAAGAAGCCAGGCACAGTAGCAGCTAGATTTCTAACAGAACCAGTGAGTGAAAAGCTTCAGTTGCCCTGCCTCTATCTTCCAAAGATATTTGGTCTAAATAAAAGTTTTTGTGCATTTAAACGGTGTTCTGACATTACAGTAAATAGGCTGATTAGTCACAACAATTTAGTCCCTCAGATGATTCTCATAATGGCAGAAGAAGTGAATTTCCTTCTTTTTTAAAAAAAAATATATGAAATAAACCACTGGCATTTAAATGTGCTTTCAACTATCATATTTGTTGATGGATGTTCTCTATTTTTTATTGAAAGAGTGACAAATGTTTTAAACCCGTGTCCTTTATACTGTACAAGACAGAACTTTGACTCTAATTGATAAAACCCTAATATGTTGATGAATTAATTCAATACTGCACATATTTTGAGAGTTTAATAGATAAGAGTACAATCAAACAATACTCACTCTTCTGTGAATCTCTAAGAACTAAAAGCACTGTATTAATTTTTTTAATTTTTTTTTTTTCCAGCCAAAAGTGGATTAAGGCTTGGTTCCTCCTTTTAGATACGTCTGTGTATTGCTGAGCACCTCATAAAATCAGCTACAACCTGTGAACACAATGTATTAGTGCCCACAAACAGCGCTAAAAGGGATGTAACAAAGTACATTTAAATGTAAATACTTGCCTTTAAATTTTAGTCAGGTTTTATTGGCTGGGTTAGCCAATTAGCTGATATTTGGATGCTGCTCATTTCAGCACTAAGCTATATGTGAGACAGACCAAGAAGCCTCAGAAGGCTGCAAGACCGGATGCAGCTAGGAGTGTTTTCACTAGAACTGAATCAATTTTTATTAAAATTCTACAAAAACTCCCAAAATAAAACCCAACCCAAACCAACCAACCAACCAAAAACCCCAAACAACAAAACAAAAATACCCCCAATCCAACCCCTATTACAAACATTTGGGATCATCCACACTTTCTACACTTTCATACTCAGTACAGCTGGGCCTCTGCATCCCTATGCACAACAGTAGCATAAACTCCACCAATGTGTTCCTCCTAAGTTTGTTAACACTAAAACGTTTTACTTCCAAATGGGCTGGAGATGGTGTAAAACAGGAAATCAAGCTGTAAGTGTTTCTGGTGGCGTCTAGGGCTGTGACACAATAACTGCCTCCAGACACAGAAGAGTACAAACCAACAGGCATGTCAGAGCAAAGCTGCATGTAAGTCTTGCTTTGCAGAAGTTTCAAATAAGTCAGTTTTCTTTTTATTCAGATATTAATCAGCCCCAAGCAACAATTCATTGTTCTGCCCTTCTCTATTCCATCAAGGAAAGGCCCAGTAAAGTCTGCTCTTTGTCCCCCTTTCTCTTTGCTTCTTGGGAACCATCCCATTGGAGGTCCCCATCTTAATTTAAATCTTAAAGCCTGTGGTTTAATTCCAAAGCCTGGAATTTACCACAAATTCAGCGATTTTGGAGCAAAGACTCTGAGAGAAGTCACAAACACACTTCAAAATGAAGAAAACACACAAAATATCACAGTTTATTTTGCGCAAACACAAAAACCTGACAAATAAAGTGCAAAACAGACAAACAAATTAAATTTTCCAGGGCCCGCGTTTGAGGTGAGGACGCTCTGGAGATAGTGCTTGTCTCTCTCTCCCTCTGGGCCCGGCTGAGAGACTCCGGGGTAATTAGAAGGGAGCACGGGGTCTGAAGATCCCCTTAGCTGCGAGCCTCTGCCCGGTTTTGACTGGGGGAACAACTCAAGAAAATTATAAAAAACCGCGCACCCCCTCTCTCCCTCCCTTAGCCCAAGGAGAGATTTAGTGCTGAAAAAGAGGAAGATGTGGTCTTCGGCCCCTGGGGAATAGCTGCAAGGTAACCNGCCCCGCGGATGGCTCCCATGCCCGCGGCCTGGAAGAGACGCTGGCCCGCGAGCCGGAAGTGCATACTCGGAAAATGGCAGTGCCCACGGCCCTGGTCCCAGTCCGGCCCTGCAGCGCCATGTCGCCGCGGGACAGCCCCGGCTCCGGAACGGCCCCCGCACACCCCCGCGGATGCGGGCAGCCCGTGCGAGCACAGGGCAGCCCCAGCACCGCCCCGCCGGCGGCTCCATTCCTGATGCAGTCCCCACGGGTGGGACAGCCCCGGCAGGGAATGGGGGGGGAACGGGTTTATTTCCCAACCTACAACAAAGCCATGCACACAGCAAGTGCTTTGAATAACATAATTCAGAGCTAACATCACACACTTATGGCTTGCTTAAGGTTAGGCTGCACTCTCACTTGCTTGCTTTTCACTTTACCCAGCTCTTCATTCCTTTCCTCTACAGTAACTCAGAGCTACTTTTGATGTGTCCCAGCAAAAGCCATAGAAGAGCCCTGTGATCTCCATGGCAATAACCATATTTCATAAATAGGTTTAAACACAATTAATATAAATATGTGTAAATCCTTACTGGAGCTTCTTCTCAGCTATATAGGGTTTGAATTTTAAAACAGCAATTGAATCAGAAAAAATATATAAGCTTTGTATGACCTGCTTCTCTACTGACTTTAACTTTGTAAAATAATTTATGTCTGCTCCACATGGGTTCAGAATACTACCATCCTCATGGGGTAATGATTTATGAAGTGTTAGCACGCAGGTGAATATATGTAGCGCAAGAACCCGCAGATTCAAACCCTTTGTTTCCCTTTGTTGCTATTTAATTATGAGTGAAGTGGAAGCAAAGAGTTTAAATAAACCTAGTCAAGTATACACTGCCAAAGGAACACAAGAGGATTCAAGAACTTAGTATAACTTTCAATGTACTTCGGCTTTATTGCTTTTCAAATTTGGGTACAGCCCAAATCATGCAAATTTTCCCACACTCATTTCACTCTACTCTTTCCTCTACCAGATTATTCCCTATTTATTTTGCAATTCTACTTCCTCCCCATCTCCCTGGCCTGGGTATGAATTGCTCACTAACATGTTTCAAAGGATAGGTTCACAATCTAGGGTTTTAGTTTCCCTTAGTGAGAAATGTTGCCTTTTCTGGTTTTCTGCCTTCAATGGAACCCACATCTTAGAAGAGCCTTGAGTAAGGAATCAAGAAGCTAAACAGTCTGACATCTGTTTTGCCTAGCTACTGTTGGTCTCTGAATTAATGAAACTGATGCCTTATCCTACTGAAACAGTGTGACATGTACCATTGCTCTGCTAAGCTAATAGGCAAATTTTACTGCCATTTATCTTATAACTAACCAGTAATCAATATCTCAAACTTTCAAAGAGATTTTCATACATATCTAAATAATCCACTGTGAAAGCCTTAAAGAGAAAACAGTCTTTAATAAAAAGAGTAAAAATTGAACAGGACAAACCACGTGGGCAGTGTCATTGCATGCTTTATTCCTGTAAGATAAAGGGTTTGCAATTTAGGTGATCTGTCTTTAAAATGTTAGGGTGAAAAATAACCTAAATCAAATTTTCTTTAAAAGGAATAAATTAATTGTTATCATCAATACAAAGAATCATATCAATTAATCAATCCAAATTCTCTATTCCATTCCATTATCTAGAATATAAAGCTGTTTTTATTTTAGCTATGATTTTATATTCCAACAAATGTTATTTGGGAAATAAGATTGAAAGATGAAGCATAGAAGAAAATGACATTTTGTATACCATCTAATTACCAATTATCTGCCAGTGGAACGAATCAAATTGTATAAATTTAGACTGCAGATTCATCAACCAATTACCTTAGAGAACATGTTATGCCTCTCATCAGTGATTCAAACAACAGTCCAAGTATTAAACAACTTACTATGGATATTATAGGGATCTAGTTTATTCAGAGAAACATCCCAAAACTCAGTAACTAAAAACTATTGTAAGTTATAATATTGCTAAAATACTACTACTGATGTAAATGTAGTTTTAAAGTATCTAATAATAATTTAACCTTGCTGATTGTTACCAAAAAGAAGTTATTTACTCTACCAAGTTAAAGCAAATTGAAATTGATGTACTATATTCTATAAAATCACACTTTTTGTAACATCTGCTTGTTACTCAGTAATAAAAAGTGATTAAATACATCTATCAATGGTCTTCTAAATAACCTCAGATTAATTTAGGTGCTTCATTTAGGCTTAGAGGAACTTCTTTGGAAATACAGTGTGACAGTTTTATCTGTGAATTATTTTTCTTTACATATGAAATTTCTTAATGATGCATAATTTTATTTTCATATCCCCAAACTTTACTTGACATTAATTTGAAAATACATCAGCTACTAGTAAAATGTCTTTCAAGATATACCTCTGATGCCGTAAGGGGGATGCTTAATATTTGGGATTTCATTATAGCTAGGTAGCTGAGTAACTTAGAAGGTAGCTGAGTAACTTAGAATATTAAGGGTAGAAAATGGCCTGTCCTTCACATGTTTGCATTCTTCTGTATAGATAAAGAGGTAGCTAGACTAAAACATAAGAACCTGGGGGGAACTAACAGGGGGTTGGAATAGGTAGTAAGATTCCATTCGGTTGGATGTTTTGGGGGCATAGTAGTAAGATGGGGTTTAGTTGGATAGATGAAAGGGGTGGGCACTAGAGGTTATAAAATTGGAGAGATTGTTATGGATTTTCTCTTTTGCATCACCAGACACCGAGAGTAAAGCTGTTCTCTCCCTTCGCTGCGAGTCCTGTCTCACTTCCTATCTCAGCCGGGCCGAGGCCTGACGGCAACACCTCAAAAGAAGAAAGAGAGGAGTATTATGTTTTCTTTCTAGTTGTCAAAACAGGCAAATATATGCTGGTTAAAAGCACTAGGATATCTACTCATGGTAACAAAAATCTGAGCTATTATTTTGCCCGAGCATTCTTCTGGAATTAATTTCTAATTATGTTTACAGCACTATCCCCAAATTTGCTAGGAATTGCTATTTCCACAGTAATGAAAATATTAATACCCTCTTGAGACTCAAACACAGCTGGAAACTTTGCTCAAAAAAATAAGCTTTTATATCATACGATACTTCTGTCTCTGCATAAGCCACATGGATAATTCAAAAATTTCTTATTTGATGGGATAAAAAGGATTATATTAAAAAATATATATTGGCTTATGTTCAATCTTTATGTTTTAAAAAAATACTGTTTCCCAATTGATGCCACACACCTCTGCAGGCTGCTGTGTGCAGCAGGGTAGGAATGAAAATCCCATTTGGTCAGGGTGCACCTCACAGCTTTCCCCAGGCAGGACCATCCCACCTCGATCTCTAGTCTCATCTATGGGCCCAGGACTATTGACAGTGATGAATGAAATTTACTCAACAAGTTTTAGGAGTAAGAGAAAGAACACAGAGCAACTACTGAACATTCACAAAATGTACCATACATGTAGCAAAGTGCATAGAATGTGGAACTGCAGCCCAATGAAGAGCCAAGTATAGAGTGCTCAGAAAACATGGAAATGTCAAACCCTTAGAGAGGACCATAAACCAGCATGATCCTCCCAGCAAAGATAACTTCTTTCACTAACATGTAATTGTTTGCAGGGCCCCCAAAAGCTGCTGACAACACACTGTATCCCTGATCCTGAGATGGCTTTGGCATCTGGAACAGCACCAGCAGCAGGTTGAGTATAACACCGAAAAGCAGAAAAGTTCAATATTCAAGGGTTCTTGTCTTCTAAATTTAAATGTAGCTAAATTATCTAAATAACAAGATACTGTGAATAGTAATACCATCGTAACTGAACTGGTAATCACTGTTGTACTTTGATTCCTACTCCTAATCAAACTAAAAATAAATTTGGGGCTTCATATACCTGATGTGTTCCCTTTATTTTGCACAAAACTAGACTTTGAGCACAGTAAGGTATAGATATGAAGAGGATATTTGTCCTGTCCCATTTTTGTGCACTAAATTTCAACATGCTGCATACAAATAAGTCCATATGTTCCCAAAATTCATTTGGAAATCAAATCTTCCTCAGAGTGCTTGTTACACTGAGTCAAATTTTCTCTCAAGTATCCTAATCAGGAGTTGGTATTAAGCTCCTTGATGCCTCTCAAAATACCACTCCTATCTTCAGTAGAAAACTATAGGAAAGCTAGGTCTATTTTTCCTAAGTCTAAGGATAAAACTATGGAATTAGATATCTAAATATTTGTTTTGCTATTAGCGAAAAGCTCACTTCTTTAAATACAAACTTTCTTTCTTCCTTTATGAAAAATGCATATTGTTTCTGGTAACAAGCAGTTAGCAGAAGCAGTGGTAGGTGTACCTGCTGGGCATACAACATTGGCCCCTATGGCCTCAGACTCAAGTTTGTGTCTGTGTTTTCCATAGAGCTGATTTAGGGAAAGTTTGATGATACTAAGAAACCAGATGAAATGAATTCATATTATCATTCTCTTTACATGAAAGAAGAATTGAGCTATGGGTCCTGCTTTCTGAATGGGGATGGCATACACATTAAAAGTCAGCTTTGGGAATTTCTTTTCTATTATTACCATGAAGATAATATCTCCACATCTCTCTTCTGACAATATTGTCAGTAATAGTTTGTCTAGCTATAATTCCCCCTTTGGGAGCCAAGTACACGAAGACGACAGCTTTACAATTTAATTAAATGCAACAATGGAGAAAATATAATAATAAAATGAGTATAACATTTCATAAGAGTCAGATACAAAGGCAGAGATTGCTGAGTGACTCATTGATAAAGCACTCAAACCACCTTAACATTTTACAAATTAGAGTAGCAGTCACAGGAGTTCATGATGAAATGTTGAAGGACACAGCTTGTAGGGTGTCTTTGCAGTTACATACTAGAGAGGAATATAGAGAGGAGTATAGGAGTAGAGAGGGAAATAGAGATAAACAATGCTTTTACAGCTGAAAAGAGCATGAGATGCCTCCTACTGTTAGATAAACATTAGAGATATGACATAATCTACCTATACGAGAAATCTTTCTATAACATCTTTTTGTTTTAGTTTTTGGTTGGGTTTTTTTTTTTTTATTTCTGACTACAGTGCAAGCCAGAAACAAGATTTTTGGCAATAGGAAAGGTGCTTGGTCTTTAAAGTATATATTATTTGCTTAACTACAGTTTTGTTGTAGTTAAAGTATACATACATTAATGTATATATTCTTTGTTCAGTTACAGCAGAGAGATGCAGCTGTGTATACTATTCCTTTAAAAAATGGAAGACGAAAAAAAAAGGAGTAACAAGACGGTCTCAAAAGAAAAAAGACAATTCAGTCTTGGGCACCTATAGGGAAATGCAGCTTAGTTCTGTCATGCAGTTGTCAACCATAAAGTGATTTTAAATAAAATCAAATAAGGACAGGTTATATGGGTTTCCTCATAGGCAAGCAAGCAGTGCATTTACTTGACATGCAGTTAGCTTTCCTGTCTCCATCTCCATGCAGGCATTTCACACAGAGCCTTCAGACAGCTTGTTCCAATGAGAGCTACAGCTCTCAAGACTTACCTGTCATTAACAGGTTAGCTGATTCTCAGTTTTCTCTTCTGTCTCCTGATCACTTCTTACTACCTTTGGCCAAATCCTCCTATCAGTATGTTAGTCTTGGAGACAGAAAAAAACTACAAAAAACTCCTAACTTTTTGCTTTCAGAGGAAAGAGGTAATTTAATGTTTCCTTCCAAGACGGATGATCTCACTAAATAGAGTTTTTTCTAGCTCTTCCTGAGCAAGGACTCCAAACAGGTGTTCAGCATTTCTTGTGACATTGTGTAAACAGGACACAGGATTTTGCAATACTTTTCAGATGGGGAACACAAAGATTTGCAGATATATGTGCACCACAGACCCAACCCCCTCGTTGTGTGGACTTAGGACACATTAATTTAGGGGATTTGCAGAGCCAAGGGGTAAAGAGAAGAGAAATGTTTTAAGAACCAACGTTTCTACAAAAGTGATATTTTACACTGTAAATAGTAAGGCAAGAGTGTCCGTAATTCCTTGCCTTTTATTTCTCACTACAGGTAGTTGCACCTTCTGTGCATTAGACACATGACCACATAAAAAAACTGATCAGACGTTACCTCCATCACTACTGCTATGTCTTTGATCATGGCAATAACGGAACCAGAGCAGAGCAGGTCCAGGATGCAAATTGTGTCTTAATGCCTGTTTGTTTAGTCTTTTAAAATATTTAGGTAATACCTGCCAGAAATCCCAGGAATATGGTAATTAATTAAAATAATTTAAATATATGTGATGGAAATGAATATTTGCCAAATCCAATATTTTTCACACACCTGTTCTTTCCCAGATATGAAATGCAGCAGCTGGCAGCAAAAGCAAGTAGACAGAGGAAAATTCTTCTTGTGTAATAGAAAGAATGTCCATTTTCCATAAATGGAAAAACCAAGATGACAAAGGGGAAATAACAGACTAGAAAGTTCAAGAATCTAAATTAGTGTTAACAGTTCAATTTATCTTGCATAAGATTACAGTAATTGGATTGTGTCTATCATACTGCTTGGTTTGCTCTCTTTGTTCCTGACAGTTTCCCACAGAGATCACTGTTAGATGGGGATCGCTTTTGCCAGCTCCAGCATCTCTATTCTCCCTGCTACCACAGCTGAAATGCCTGTGGCCAGTTGCACTTACAATGCTCAGAAGTCACGAGGCCTGGATGGCTGCTCCTCACTACAGCAACAACATGTATACAAGACAAAAGACTTCTCATATATTAATACTTTAACACTAACAATGCAGCTATTAAGAATGTCAAAGCATATTTCTTTTCTTGGTGGTTTAGTCATCAGCACTGAAAGGTAAAGGAGTAATTTTCATCAGCCACAGAAGACTGAATATAGGTCATGGTGAGTTCAAAGACAAATAATTTAAGAATCAAAGTCTCAGTGGAATGCATCAGAGGTAATGCCAAGTAAATCACTGTGTCAGTATGACTGATTAAATATTAGCAAAGAATGTGAATTGATCTTAAAAAAGAAAAAAAAAGCATTGTATTTTATTATACTATAAACATTTTTTTCTACTATGCTACCACCATTACATTTTCCATTTTATTGTATTGACCTACAATAGAACTATAATGTTTGCCTCAATAAGGTTAAGCATTTTAATTTAAAATCCATAAAGGTGAATCTCAAGTAGAAACAATGCACAGCTAGGCAACATTGTATAATACTAATTCAAAACACCATAGTCTTTTCACATAATTAACAGAATACATACTGCAATTAATCCTAAATCTTAAAAATAAGCACTCAGTTTCATGTATTAATATTCAAGTAAAATTGTCATATTTAATGAATAACAAGGAAATCTTCAATGTCTCAATATTAGACATTAGTTCAATAAAAGTAAAATTAAGGGTAAGTCCTGAAAATAGCAAATAGAAAATGTTCATATAGAATAAAAAACCCCAAACAAACACACCTATGGTTCTCATGAGGTAGAAAGCAAAGTAGAGTCATGTAGGGGCAAGGGAGGCCACATGATGGATCAGGGTCTGGGAAAACCACGATTGGAGAGTTGGGAATTATGACAAAATGCGAAAGAAAGTGTCTTTGTACCTCCCCACTTCTCCCTTCTGACTGAAAATAGATGTAGAGAATGAAAAAGAGGAGAGAAAATGAGCAAGACAGCAGTGGACAGGCTTTGTTAGCTCTGTTAACTTTGTATTTCAGACTCTCCAGGATGAGGGCTGCTTCTTACCATATATGCACAACGCCTCTTTACTATTGACTTGTTCAGACCAATGACTGCTGTAGTAGTAGAAATTCCTGGTTTATTTCTTGAAAGGGGGTTGGCCATTTATAAGTGATAACATGTCCACTATAAACAAATTCTTTTTCTTTACTTGCATCTTTATTGTCTAGCTAAGCAAGTAAGCCAAAGAGGATATTACCAGAAAACATCCTTCTGTGAATTTCTATAGCTTGAGTAATAGGATAATTATACAGATTCCTCCCACAAAAAAAAAAGATATTTAGAGATCCAGAAAGAGTAATCTCATCAGCTACAGAAAGGAGCCTTTTTACTGTCCAAG